>BQNB010139901.1:0-17488 GCA_026074375.1 Tanacetum coccineum
ATAAATATGGACAGAGTTGATTTTTAAACAAATTGAGATATAGTGTCGTATTTTTGGCAATTAGAGTGTGTTATACTTAATATTATGAGTATTTGATATAATTTTCGGAGTCGATCCAAGTTTTAAGTAAACAGTGCAACTTGTCGTGAATTTCCCGATGGAAATTCAACGTAGTCGATCCTACTAAGAGTGTGTTATCTTTTAGCATAAGTTTGACCATTACTAATAACACAATCATTTATGAACATTTAGACTTAACAAAACATCGTCAACACAAGTGTGAGTTGCCATTCGATGATTGTTCTTTTCGTCCTTTTTAATCGATTTCATAATTTTCATGTATTGACCATACGTGTAGATTTTAGAAAATATCTATTGTCATTTTATTGATAATTTATTTATCTAGTAAAATTCTAATCTCGATTATGTTCACGATCGAAAGTTTTGTAATTGATCTTTTGAATAATGATTAATTACTACATTAAATTTCCGCTTACCATTATTTTTGAGATGATAGAGAATCAATATTTATGATAAGTTCCTTCATTTTTAATCCTAATCTTAAATAATTAAATACTTCACTTTTTAAAGGCTTAGTAAATATATTGGCTATATTATCTGCGGATGCAACTTTCTTGATAGAGATATTGCCCTTTTGGACGTTATCGCATAGAAAGTGGTGACGGATTTCTATATGTTTAGTTCTAGAGTGTCGTACGGGGTTTTTACTTAAGTCGATAGCGCCTTTATTATCGCACATGATCGGAACATTGTCGAGGCGTATGCCGTAGTCAATGAGAGCTTGTTTCATCCATAGTGCTTGTTGACATGCCTTTCCGGCAAAGACGTATTCGGCTTCGGTCATGGAAATAGCAAGGGTCGTAGGTTTCTTAGCGAACCAAGATGTTAAACAACATCCCATGAACGTACAAACGCCACTAGTGCTTTTGTGATCAACGTAATCACCCGCGTGGTCGGAGTCGGCATAAACTACTGTTTCTATTATGGTTCCTTTTAGATACCATAATCCTAAGTGACTAGTTCCTCTAATATACCTAAGTATACGCTTAACGGCTTCTAAATGGGTAGTCTTAGGATTTTCTTAGAAATGAGCACATAAGCAAACACTGAACATAATATCGGGCCTACTTGCAGTTAAATAAAGTAAACTACCAATCAGACCTCGATATTTAGAGCTATCCACGTAGTCGGCTTCATCGTCCTTAGTGAGCTTGATCTCCTTTGACATCGGCTTCTTGGTTGGTTTGGAATCTTCCTACTTGGATTGATTGAAAAATATTTCGTCTTCCATTTGTTTGATTTGAAGACCCAAGAAGAAGTTAAACTCCTTCCATACTCATCTCAAACTCGTCATGCATGATTTTTGAAAAATAATCACACAAGTTTTGACTCATAGAACCAAGTATAATGTCGTCGCCATATATTTGAACAATGATAAGATGTGATTTTGATTTCTTAGTAAAAAGTGTATTTTCAACCATTCCTATTGAATACTCGTGTTTTATCAAAAATGCTTTTAGTCTATCATACCAAGCTTTAGGAGCTTGCTTAAGACCATATAAAGCCTTCTTAAGTTTATAAACATAGTTTGGTTTTTGAAAATCAATGAACCCCAGAGGTTGAGAAACATAGACCTCTTCGTTTATAAAACCATTTAGAAAAGCACTTTTCACATTCATTTGATATAATTTAAATTCATTTGCATAAGCAATAGCAAGAAGTATTCTAATTGACTCTAAACTAGCTACCGGAGCATATGTTTCATCTTAATCTATACCTTCTTGTTGATTATAATTACAACAACAGCAAATCTATTTCTTCCTTATAACATCATCTATACTGAATTAAATCCTAAGAAACCCTAAAACAAAACCTAATCTAGTTCTAACCCTAAAACCTAAAACTAGGCCCTAGTTCAGAATCGGATCAGTCTATAAAACATAGGATATGGGCAAATCAATAGGTTTTAGGTATTAAGTGAAAACACTAGGTTGTAGCTCTATGTCTTGTGATCATTTTGCCGGTGGAATCAACCCGATTAGAAGTCGGATGAATTAGTTATAGCGAAATGGCAAAGGTGCCAAATTCGGCACACTTGTAGTAAATGACTATTATCTCTATATTTTTGTATAGTAACCCCCAAATATGTAAAACTAAACGTTGTAGAGGACTAAAATATCTAACAATTCTCACTGGTTTGAGCTTCAACGGAGTTACGGTTTGCAAATGGCAACCATTTTACCGAGACTGATGTTGGCTGTCTAAAAACAGCCATGTATAAATCAAACCAAACACCCCTAAAACGTCTAGAACCACCTCCACCTTGCACTATAGCCTTCCTTACTAATCCCATAGCCTCTCCACATCACCCTATAGCTCCCACACATGTCCTCACCTGGTCTCTTAGCATCCTTAGTCACCAAGTTCCAAAATTACTATAAATAGGGGTATTATGCCTCCATTTCAAATCATCCCCCACTTCCTCCTTTATAACCCATCATAGCAGCAATCCTTTGCTCAATATGAATTCTAAGAGATCTTAAGAAGTCCCAAGAACAGAAGTGAAGCAAAAGAAACCAAGAAAAGAAGCCCGGGAGTCGTTATTCTAGGCGTACGAAGCTAAAAGTCCCGATTTCGACCCGTTTCCAAGCTTTAAGCTCAAACCCAGGTTCTAGATGTTCTACTTCTGCTTCTACACTCTTATAATGTTCATATGATCCTAAATATACTCTTGTTAAAGTTTCATAACTCAATTCATGCTCATTTTCTGTTTTGATCCAAAACCGTACACCTGAAACCCTAATTTTATGTTTTTGCTTAATCTATAGGGTAAAAGCCATAGAATACCAACGTACTTTCTGAAATTTACCACAATGAACCATTTACTTTTTTATTACCGATATCACCAATGTACTTTCAAATTAATTTTCAACTTGAACAAAACGTTTGTACCGTTAGTTATTATGTGACAACGTTAGTCAATTTAGCTAACGATCGTTTGAGGAAGTTTCAAAAATCGTCCCTGTGGTTTTAATATATTTTTCTTTTTTTCGAAAAAATTTTCTTTCGAACAATTTTTTTCAAAAAAAAAAATTTCGAAATTTTTTTATCTAAACTTCTTTTTCCTAGAAAATTTTTTATGTTTTGATTTTTTTTTCGAAAATTTTTACACATTTTAATAAAAAAATTTGAAAATTTTTTTTTTTCGAAAATTTTTTGAAAAAATTTCGAAAATTTTTACAAATTCTTTCGAAAATATATATTTTTTTTGAAAAAAAATTTTGAAATTTTTTTTCTAAACTTCTTTTTTTCGTAAATTTTTTTTTTCGAAAATATCGAGAATTTTTAGCTTATATTAATAAGTTATAACCTGTAAATGACTTTTAGAATGTTATAATAAGCTTGCATGGCAATTCGGACTTGTTTTACAAAAGTATTCCATGCAAGGGGTATATATCGTAACTTTCTAAAATTCATAACTAAAAGGACTGAAAATGTCATTTTATCAAAGTTATAACTATAAGGGTCTATTATGTCACTTTCCAAAGTACAAGGTTTACTTGGTATATCTTTTAAACTTGAAGGACCAAACTCGTAAAAGTGCAAACCCCAAGGGTATATTTTGCCACTTTTCAAACTCAAGGGTCTAAAATGTAACATTTTGAAAAAGTATAAAATCATGTTTAAAACCTTACAAGACATAACTTTAATTAACGCTTCTTGTGCTTAACATTTCCAGATATTGATTAAAACGCTTAAAACTGATTAAATCGTATCACAATACTAGGGAGCTTCATATTAAGGAGTTTCATCTTGGTATTACGTTCTGACTGAGTTGTTGGGTTTACGATTTAAAATGGCCTAGCTCCTCAAACGTTTACTGAATGACTTCTGAATTATGATGGCCCGAACAGTGATACAATAATTCCAAACTCTTCAATCAAACTCATAACTCTTAAAACTAAAGTTCTAGAGTACAATCTTCCTAAGACTCAACATATTTACTCAGGTTGCGTGACGTAGCTGTTTACTATCATTTACTATATCAACCTTCCCTGTTAAGATTGTGATAAGGTCGTCAGCTTTCATTTCAGAATATTTATTACATCTACCTATCAGGTGAGTTCATAGCCTCGCTTTTCAATCTTTTGAATGTTTTATAAACCCGCGAGGGGGATACATGCTTGTTACAAACTCTTTTACATACTCGTTTATCTTATAACAATGTGATTATTTTTCAAAGACTTATACATGCTTAAACCAGGAATACAAGTGTTTTTACAAGTTATATGCTATCCTAATACACTTGACCGCTATGTCTAAGTTACATTATGCCAAAGTCCCACATTATCATGGACATTAATCACTTTCGGGTGACGCGAATATTGTGGTCATCTTCGGGATTGACGAATCCTGTTTGTGTTGAACCGGGATAGGTAACCAAACACACAATATTCTGAATTTCATAGGTATATGCAATTACCAACACCGAGGGCCATTATCCTCTCTATCTAATATATATATCACATCATTTTGGTTAATATATTACATAGTCAGTTTGTGTGCCATGAGCTTAGACTAGACAAGGAACATGACCAATCAGACCAAACAAGACAATAACGCAGTAATACACTGTTACTATGATATTGCAATTTCGTTTGCAATTATTACAAATAAGGGATATAATAACGTAACCTAAGATCATAACAATACCATTTTGATAATAATTGTGATTCTACATTATTACACTATGACTTGTATTTTCACAAGTGTTTTATCAAACCTATGGAATTTCACTCAACCTTTGTGTGACTTTTTAGCATGTGTATCTAGGTTATTGAGCAATATACCGGCACGGAGTGGCATGGACTCGAAGATGGCTGAACTGTTATCATTCAAACATAATGTTTTAGATTTTGGGACCTGCATTTTGTAAAAACTCTGATTATAATGAATGATAACTAAATTTTTCCAACAACGTCTCTTTTAAAGTTGTTTTCTATGATTATGATTGTTGTATCCATGAAGTAATACCCCAGATTAGCTTCCGCTGCTATATTGTAAAAATGGGGGTGTTACAGATTGGTATCAGCGCCATGGTTATAGAGAACAAGGTCAAAACCTTAACTATAACCACATTTCTTTTCTAGCCATCAAAGTCCTCCGTGCCACTACATTCCGGAACAAGTATGTAAATATACATATCTATTATACTATTACATAAATAACTTATGTTATTTACGACGGGGTTGTTAACAGAACGATGTCTTCTCCCAACCGCTCTACTTCCGATATTGAGGATGCTTTTTCCTCTATGAATATTCTTAACTATACTTCGGTCTCATCGGATTATTTCCCAGCTTCATCAGGAAGCAGTTCTTTTAACTCTTCGGAAAACTCTACAGATAATATGATCCCACCAGTATTCTCATCTTTCTACAATAATCCTTGTTTGAAGGACGTACAAGCATTTTATGCTAAGGAATCACCTATTTCATCACCAGATCCTATTACTTCACCAGCTATTTTGACTCCATCTCTGGTATTACCACCATCATTACTATTTGATCCTCGATATTTCTTTGTTCCTGAAGAACTATTACCACCTAAGAAGCGAATATGTTCCTCATCTTCTTCCTCAACTACGTTATCTAATTCATCTCGGAATCAAACTTGTAATTTGGTATCACCATCCTTCTCAGATTTTACTTCTACCCCACCTCAAGTATTTGAAATAGGAAAATGTTCAGATAAGATGTATCTGAAACATCATGAGGGAAAAATCGAAGATATTTTGTAGATGCCTTCTTCCCGACGGTAATCTTTAGCAACATGACGATATTTTTTTCTTATCACGGGGTTCCCCGCATCTGTTTTATTCTTCCATAGCCACTTAATTCTGATAATGTTTCTGTCGGTGGTTCTTGGAATTAATTCCCAAACGTTTAGCCTCTGGAACTAATGAAGCTCATCTTGCATGGACTTAATCCATCTATGATCCAACATTGCTTCTTTGATGTTTTCAGTCTTGCTAGTACTCACAGTTAATAGATACATACATACTTCAGAGTCTGTGTTGAGTCTACTTCTGGTCATAACTGGCTTTGAGGGGTCACCAATCACTTGTTCTAATGGATGAGATTTTGTCCAAGTATGTGTTGAGGGGTAAACTTGATTGAATTCGTGCATATTTGATGAATCCTGAGTTGTTAAAGATAATTCAGCTTCTTCAAACACAGGAGGATTAAATGGTGTATTTAAAGTGTTTCCGTCAAGATTTGCAGAATCTTCTTAAATAAATTCATCCGCAACATCAGTCGAGATTGGAAAGGTGTGTTCTTTAGAAGAGGATACTAAGGGAGGAGCTTCATTATCTTTAATAATGATTGCCGACGACGAAGGTGTGTCTTCATTATAAAGAGTTGTTGGTGTAGATGAATTAGTGGACACTTAGGATATCTCTTCTTAAAGTATTCCTCATAGATAAGGCCGAACAAATAATCTAAATCCGCTTTCGACGGTGTTTCATTGGATTCTGCTGATGAATCTTCAACGTTAAAGCGGTTAGTCTTAGGTTCCAAACAACTGTTTAGAAGCCATATCTGTAAGCTCATCAAACTTTAAATGGACGATCTCTATTATTTTGTATGTTCTGCGGTTGTAAATCCGAAACCCTCTTGATGATTCCGAATAACCGATAAAGATACCAATGTTCGCTTTTGGTTTTATTTTCCGAAGATCTTCAGGATCATTCGTCGGATAGCAAAGGGATCCAAACACATGAAAGTATTAAACATTGGGGTTTCCTATATCTAAGAAGCTCATACGGAGTTTTGTTGTAACGTGTATGAACCAAAGAACGTTTTTGCGAAAAGGAAGCAGTGGAAATAGTTTCAGCCTAAAGAAATTCTGGTTCTTTGGAAAAGATGAGCATTGTTCGAACAGCCTCTACAAGCGTACAGTTTTATGGTTCAACAACACCATCTTGTTGAGGCATTCTTGCAATTCAGAATTGTTTCATAATGCCTAACTTTTCATAATAAGCGTTCAATGTTGCATTTTTTATTTCTGTTCCATTGTCAGATCGAATTTTCTGAATTTGAACTTTAAAAATCAATTGAACCTGAGCAATGAACTTCATGATCATGACTGGAGCCTCATCCTTTATACGAAGAAAGTACACCCACATGTAACGGGAGTAATCATCGACAATAACCATAATAAACTTTTTGCCATTAATACTCTCCACCCTTATTGGCCTACACAAATCCATGTGTATCAATTCCAACTTGGAATGAGTACTAGGAACCAATCCCACCACAACGAGATCCTGAGACAACAAAACCACAATAAAGATAAAAAAGAAGAAACCCCCCCCCCCCCCCCCCCCCCCCCCCCCCCCCCCCCCCCCCCCCCCCCCCCCCCCCCCCCCCCCCCCCCCCCCCAAACCCCCCCCCGACCCCCCCCCCCCCCCCCCCCCCCCCCCCCCCCCCCCTCAAAGACCCCCCCCCCCCCCCCCCCCCCCCCCCCCCGCCCCCCCCCCCCCCCCCCCCCCCCCCCACCCCCCTATACCCATATATACAGCCCCCAACCCCAGCATCAAGATAGATATATTCCGATTAGCATAAGTGTCAACTCCTTTAAGTTTCATATGTAAAGCTATCAAGAAATAATAAAGTGAAGATTCGTACATCTTGTTATCTAAGATATTCAAAACTCGACATTATTTGTCAATTCGCCATCTGATTCTATTATGTTCAAACTCTCCTCTCCTCAATACCTTTGAAACATAAATTCTCATCTTCGATTAATTGGATTGGGCGTTCAGTTACAATGCAACATCTCAGTATTATCTAACAATTATTTTTACACTTATCATAATCATGTTTTTTGCTAAGCAGTAAGACGATTTATGACGCATCTTATTGAAATGAATTAGGCACTTCTTCATTTAAATTATGAAATTCTAAATCTCCGCCAATGAATTTATAGAATCTCAATTACAATGAGAGATAACGCCTGTCTTTTTGTAAGTGGACAAATTATAAACTAAAATTGCTCTAAGTATTAACATACGTTACAAACCAAGTTTCTTTCAATCCGTTTGTACAAACAATTCCTTAATCATTATCATTATTACCTTCAATATTTGTTCATTTCCAAATCTGTATCTCACATGATTAGCAACTCTCTTACAAATTCGATAATCCTTCCTTGACCATTACTCATTCCATGATCTCCGTTATTCTAAGTTTTTTTGTTATCTTCTGCAACATAATCAACAGGAAACACACAAGAATCTATGCAATGTCAAATGATTTCAATACCACTAGGTATGAAAATTTTGACAAAGACTTGGAGAAATTCTATTGGCTGTCATCAAGATGTGTGGTCTTGGAAATAAGTAGACGTGTGAAAGGAGGTAATTATAATTATGGTGCGCAACATAATTATAAATGCATCACACACGTGGACTTGTGACCTTGATTAACCTTCATAAAAGGTCAAATCATGCACAGTACCTACATCTATTCATTGATAACTTTCTACTAAATCTCGGGACGAGAGAGTTCTTGTAAGGGGTGGAGACTATGGAACAACCCAAGAATTTGTTCATCAAATGCAAAAACCTATTTTGTATATTATCATCTAGTGTACGGGAAATTTTATTTTATCTTAGCTAGTTATTAATTACTTGCATTGTCAATATCTCAGTATACAAAGTAACTTGCATAACTAAAGTAGACGAGCTCACGCAACCTATCTATGGCAATCCTGTCTTCATATATGTCAAGCAAATATCATAAAATATCAAGTCAATATCTTAATATCATATTATTACAAATCGTACATTATTCCTAAATGTACCATTCACAACGTTATATTCAAAACGGGCTTTAAACGTTATCGTTATACTCTTAAACCTGAATTCATTGAAGGAATTACTATCTAAATTTGAAGTACAAACTATTAAAGCATAGGTACAAGTAATATAACATCTCACTTTGAATATAAGATCTCGTCAAACAAAGTACAAATCCTTAAAAGCTCAATGTACAAGTCATTAGCATGGATCCTCTAAAATACTGTTTTACCGTTCATTATACCTCTAATTTCTCCCCCCACTTGAGCTAAAGAATAAAATTAAGACATACACTCAATATACATGCGTAAACCTATTCTGCATATTAGTAAAATTTCAAACACATATTTACACTCAAAACCTAATATAAAGTCAGAAACCTAACTCGAGCAAAATACTAAACATGGACCGGTTTCTTGTTTTTATCTCTCATTTTAACCTCAAGAACCATAGTAGATCAACATAAGGTTGTAAATACTTAATTTACAACATTACAAATCCTATTTCATCATTATAACATCATTATACATGAATTCAATACTAGAAACCCTAAAACAAAACCCTTGAGTTCTAAACCCTCTAAAAAACTAAAAGCTGGCCCTAGTTCAGAATGTCGGATCAGTCTATAAAACATAGGATATGGGCAAATCATTAGGTTCTGGGTACTAAGTGAAGACACTAGGTTGTAGCCCTATGTCTTGTGATTATTTTGCCGGTGGAATCAACCCGATTCGACGTCGGATGAATTAGTTATAGCCGAAATAGCAAAGGTGCGCAAATTCGGCACACCTGTAGTAAATGGCTATTATCTCTAAATTTTTGTATAGTAACCCCCAAATTTGTAAAACTAAACATTGTAGAGGACTCAAATATCTAACAATGTTCACTGGGTTGAGCTTCAACGGAGTTACGGTTTGCAAATGGCAACCATTTTACCGAGACTGATGTTGGCTGTTCAAAAATAGCCATGTATAAATCAAACCAAACACCCCTAAAACGTCTAGAACCACCTCCACCTTGCACCATTGCCTTCCTTACTCATCCCATAGCCTCTCCACATCACCCTATAGCTCCCACACATGTCCTCACCTGGTCTCTTAGCATCCTTAGTCACAAAGTTCCAAAATTACTATGAATAGGGGTATTATGCCTCCATTTTAAATCATCCCCACTTCCTCCTCTATAACCCATCATAGCAGCAATCCTTTGCTCAATATAAATTCTAAGAGATCTTAAGAAGTCCCAAGAACAGAAGTGAAGCAAAAGAAACCAAGAAAAGAAGCCCGGGAGTCGTTATTCTAGGCGTACGAAGCTAAAAGTCCTGATTTCGACCCGTTTCCAAGCTTTAAGCTCAAACCCAGGTTCTAGATGTTCTACTTCTGCTTCTACACTCTTAGAATGTTCATACGGTCCTAAATATACTCTTGTTAAAGTTTCATAACTCAATTCATGCTTATTTTTTGTTTTGATCCAAAACCGTACACCCGAAACCCTAATTTTAAGTTTTTGCTTATTCTATAAACTAAACTTGTAAACTATTGTTATAATCTATCCCAATAAGCTTAAGTAACATTAAAATAAGTGCTTTGATAAGTCATGAAAGAATTTGAGCTTAAAACCCGCGCGTTTACGTTTTGAAACCCTAATTTGACCCGTTTTGCTTCCTAGCTTAACGAATTGTTATTTTAAACTTTCATTATGATAAACCTTCATATTTAACTTATATTAATAAGTTATAACCTGTAAATGACTTTTAGAATGTTAAAATAAGCTTGCATGGCAATTCGGACTTGTTTTACAAAAGTATTCCATGCAAGGGGTATATCATAACTTTCTAAAATTTATAACTAAAAGGTCTAAAAATGTCATTTTATCAAAGTTATACCTATAGGGGTATATTATGTCACTTTTCAAAGTGCAAGATTTACTTGGTATATCTTTTAAACTTGAAAGACCAAACTCGTAAAAGTGTAAACTCAAAGGGTATATTTTGCCACTTTTCATTCTCAAGGGTCTGAAATGTAACATTTTGAAAAAGTATAAAAACATGTTTAAAACCTTACAAGACATAACTTTAATTGACGCTTTTCGTGCTTAACATTTCCAAATATTAATCAAAACACTTAAAACCGGTTATATCGTATCACATTACTAGGGAGCTTCATATTAAGAGGTTTCATCTTGGTATTACGTTCTGATTGAGTTGTTGGGTTTATGATTTAAAGTGCCCTAGCTCCTCAAACGTTTACTGAATGACTTTTGAATTATGATGGCCCGAACGGTGATACAATAATTCCAAACTCTTCAATCAAATTTATAACTCTTAGAACCAAAGTTCTAAAGTACAATCTTCCTAAGACTTGACATATTTACTCAAGTTGCGTAACGTGACTGTTTACTATCATTTTGCTATATCAACCTTCCCCGTTAAGATTGTGATAAGGTCGTCAGCTTTTATTTTGGAATATTTATTACATCTACCTATCAGGTGAAGTTCATAACCTCACATTTCAATACTTTATAAACATGTAATACCTGTTATAAACCATGAATACAAGTGTTTTTCCAGACTATATGCTATCTTGATATAACATTACAATTAATGTCTAAGTTACTTTATGCCAAAAGTCCCTCATTATCATGGACCATTAATCACTTACGGGTGAACGCGAATATTGTAAATAGATCTATCGGGATTGAAGAATCCTGTTTGTGTTAGCCGAATAGGTAACCAAACACACTATATTTGAATTTCATAGGTATATGGCAATTACCTACACCGAGGGCCATTATCTATATATATATATATATATATATATATATATCACATCATTTTGGGTATATATATACACTAGTCAGTTTGTGTGCCATGAGCTTAGACCAGACTATACTATACCAGACAAGACCAAACAGACCAAACAAGACAATAACGCAGTAATACACGGTTACTATGATAATTGCATTCGTTGCAATTATTACAAATAACGGGTATATAATAACGTGACCCAAGATCATAACAATAACATTTTCATAATAATTGTGTTTGTACAATTATTACACTATGACTTGTATTCAAACTGTTTATCAAACCTATGAATTTCACTCAACCTTTGTGTTGACTTTTTAGCATGTTTATCTCAGGTTATTGAGCAATATACGGCACGGAGTGGCATGGACATGAAGATGGCTAAAACTTGTTATCATTCACATTGTATGTAACTAGATTTTGGGACCTGCCTTTGTAAAACTCTGATTTGAAATGAATGATAACGTATCTTTTGAACAAACGTCTCTTTTGGGTCGTTTTCTATGATTATGATTGTTGTTTCCATGAAGTAATACCCCAGATTAGCTTCCGCTGCTATATTGTAAAAATGGGGGTGTTACAGATTGGTATCAGCGCCATGGTTATAGAGAACAAGGTCAAAACCTTAACTATAACCACATTTCTTTTTCTAGCCATCAAAGTCCTCCGTGCCACTACATTCCGGAACAAGTATGTAAATATACATATCTATTATACTATTACATAAATAACTTATGTTATTTACAAACTAGGTTGTTAATAGAACGATGTCTTCTCCCAACCACTTTACTTCCGATATTGAGGATGCTTTTTCCTCTATGAATATTCTTAACTATATTTCGGTCTCATCAGATTATTTCCCAGTTTCATTGGGAAGCAATTCTTTTAACTCTTCGGAAAACTCTAACGATAATATGATTCCACCGGTATTCTCATCTTTCTACAATAATACTTATTTGAAGGACGTACAAGCATTTCATGCTAAGGAATTACCTATTTCATCACCAGATCCTATTACTCCACCAGCTATTTTGACTCTATCTCCGATATTACCACCATCACTACTATTTAATCCTCGATATTTCTTTATTCCTGAAAAACTATTACCACCTAAGAAGCGAATCCATTCCCCATCTTCTTCCTCAACTACGTTATCTAATTCATCTCGGAATCAAACTTGTAATTTGGTATCACCATCTTCCTCAGTTTCTACTCCTACCCCACCTCAAGTATTTGAAATAGGAAAATGTTCAGATAAGATGTATCTGAAACATCATGAGAAACAAGTTGAAGATATCTTGAATTATTTAGATGAACTCCATCTTCACCGCATTGAGAGAATGGAAGAAGGACGTATTAATGGTAACAAACTAAAGACCGAACTTAAGGGAATCCGCACTCAGATTATCAGACTTCAAAAGGAACGGTTAGGGCAAAAGGATAAGATTGCCTTTGCTCACTACAAAAATTTCTGATCTTGAACAAATCATTGAGAAAATCCAAGCTCGTCACCAAACAGATCAGGAGGATCTTTAGGATGTCATCTACCAGCTCAAAATCATCAAACTCTTAAACTAGTTATAACTTTATCCTAGCCATGGGATGTGTGGTATAAATAAAAACGCTTGTCAAATCTTGACTATGTACAGTAAGAAGGCAAGTTATTTATAAAGGCAATCCCGTTTCGTATCTTATTATTTCCAACTTATCTCTCTCTTTCATCATCATCTCCATCATTTGTATCATTATCTCCGTCTCCCTGAATCATACCATAACCTTTAAGTGCTTAAAATTAAAAAATAAGCATTTCTCTTTAAGCATTTTAAGCATCACCTTCACTTTTATTACTTTTCAAAACTTATGATATCATTCTTACTACGTATCATCTTTTGTTGATAGAATGCCTCCCAAAAGGACGTCAACATCTGAAACACCAGTCATAACTTTGGATTCCATCCGGCAACTGATTAATGATGGCATCTCCTCAGCTCTGAAAGCACAAGCTGCTGCCATGGCAAATTCCGATAATTCCAATAGGAATACTGAACCCAGAGAAATTCCTGTAGCAAAAAGAGGAAACTACAAAGAATTCATAAACTGTCAACCTTTCTACTTTAATGGCACAGAAGGAGTTGTTGACCTCATTCGCTGGTTTGAACATACTGAGTCAGTGTTTTCTCGTAGCAAGTGTGCCGAGGAAGACAGAGTAACATTTGCTACTGGTACTTTAACTAATGATGCCTTGTCCTGGTGGAATGCACATGCCCAGCCTATGGGAATAGAGCAAGCAAATCAAATCACCTAGACTGAGTTAAAAAGGCTTCTGACAAACAAGTATTGTCCTTGAACTGAGATCAAAGAAAATGGAAGATGAATTTTATAGTCTAAACTGTAAATGAAGTGATCTCAAGACTTATATTAGGGAATTATTCAATCTTATGTCAAACATGGTACCGAATTATGGAAAACTTATGGAAGCTTTCATCGGGGGTCTACCGCTAAGCATGAGGAAACGTTACTCTCGAAGCCTACAAAATTTTTTGAGGAAAGCCATCAACATATCCCGGAGATTAATGGATCAGATAATAAAGCGTGATTCTGTGCAAGAAACCAATGATTACAAACGAAAGCTTGAGGATAAAGGGAACATCGTCAATAACAACAACTATCAGAATAACTACAACAATAACAACCGTAACAATGATTACCACCGACAGCAGAATAGAAGACAAGAAACCTTCAAGATTTATACTGCCACCAATGGATATACTAGAAATCGTCCTTTGTGTAAAAGATGCACCCTACATCACATAAGTCCTTGTACTGTCAAATGCCGGATTTGCAACAGAGTAGGTCATCTGACCAAGAACTGCAGAAACAAAACCACTAGAAACAATCTACAAACGGTATCCATAACTTGTAATGCCTGTGGAAAGAAAGGACATTATGCGAATCAGTGCTCAAAAGCAAATAACAGGGCCACGGGAAAGCATACTTAGAGATGAGCTTGCTTTTGTTCACTTTAGGATTTCTACCCTAGAAACAACTCACGAGGATATTCAACTCTCATCAGAATCTTCTTCAATCTAAAAACCCTAATCATCAAGCAACAATCCTCGTCGTCTGTTACTTTTATCCTACTACAAGATACGTAGCATAAGTATCAACTCTTTTTCATATGTAAAGTTCGTATGTAAAGTTATCCATGATATAATAAAGTAATAATTCTGTTACATCTTGTTATCTGGTGGTATCAAAACTCGTCAATTCTATCATGTTTAACTCTGAATACTCTCCTCATACATTTGAAACATAAATTATCATCCTCAATTATATGGGCGTCAGTACAATCAATGTAACACCCCCAAAAATATGACAACGTAGCGGAATACCACTTGGGGTGCTACTTCATAATACACAGCGCTAGATACAAGAGAACGACCTCTAAATGTGTCATTCTTATAGAAATGAATTAGGTCACATGTTCATTTGAATAGGGGAAATTATAAATCTCCGAACTATGATTTATAAATTCTCATTCAAAGAAGTGGAACGCTTACTTTTTGTAATTTACAAAATTATAAATAAGTAGGCTTAAGTATATAACATACCTACAAACAAGTTTCTTTTAATCTGTTTGTATAAACAATCCCTTAATCGTTATCATTATTACCTTCATCATCTGTTCATTTCAAAATCTGTATCTCACGTGATTAGCAACTCTCTTACAAATTCATAATCATTCCTTGACATTACTCATTCCATGATCTCCGTATTCTAAAATTTTCTATTATATTCTGCAACATAATAACAAGGAAACACACAAGAATCTATACAATGTCAAATGATTTCAATACCACTAGGTATGAAAATTTTGACAAAGACTTGTGATAGCATTTTTATTTGATGTTGACTTTTAAAGGTCAATGAATAACGATTCTTTACAATCCCAGTAGCACACCAGAAGCATGGTAGGCTCATAACCCACAGGCTCCGTAAATCGAAGTACTACATCCACCCAGGTACTATCAGAATCTGGAGAAATTCTATTAGCTGTCATCAAGATGTGTGGTCTTGGAAATAAGTAGACGTGTGAAAGGAGGTACTTATAATTATCGTGCGCAACAAAATTATAAATGCATCACACACGTGGACTTGTGACCTTGATTAACCTAACATAAAAATCAAAATCCACCCCGTTTAACTACATCTATCATTCTATAACAATTCAATTAAAATCTCGAGATAATTTTTGAAAGGGGTGGAGAACTAATAACAACGCCAAGATTATAATTATGGTGCGCAACATAATTATAAATGCATCACACACGTAGACTTGTGACCTTGATTAGCCTAACATAAAAATCAAATTCATACCCAGTACCTACATCTATTCCTAAATTATGTAACTTACATAACTAAAGTAGACGAGCTCACGCAACCTATCTATGGCCATCCTGTCTTCATATATGTCAAGCAAATATCATAAAATGTCAAGTCAATATCTTAATATGCTTATTACAAAGTATATTATTTCTATAATGTACCATTTACAACGTTATATCAAAACGGGCTTTAAACCGTTATCGTATACCTCTAAACCCTAATTTCATGAAGGGTTAATATCTAAAGTGAATATACAAGCTACTAAAGCATATGTACAAGTAATATAACATCTCATTTGAAATATAAACTCCCTCTAAGTCAAGTACAAGTCTTATAAAGCACAATGTACAAATCATGAAGCATGAACTCCAAAATAGCCGTTTTACCTCCGTTTTCATTCTAGTTTCTTCATCACCACTTGTGTACAAGCTACTACACTCAATGTACAATGTGTAAACCCTAATTATTCTATTCATAAGCTTTCATACACATTTTTACACTCAAAACCCTAATTCAAAAGTCAGAAACCCTAACCCGAGCAAAATAGTAAATCATGACCCGTTTCTTGGTTTTTATCCATCATAACCCCAAACCAACACTCAAATAAGTTGTAATAACTTAAATTACAACATTAACAATCATATCCTATCATCATTTCATCATTTCAACAACAATATTCAAGAATTAAACCCAGAAAACCCTAATCTAGTTTTAACCCTAAAACCTAAAACTAGGCCCTAGTTCAGAATCGGATCAGTCTATAAAACATAGGATCTGAGAAATATCAATAGGATCTGGATATTAAGTGAAAACACTAGGTTGTAGCCCTATGTCTTGTGATCATTTTGCCGGTGGAATCAACCCGATTCGACGTCGGATGAATTAGTTACAGCCGAAATGGCAAAGGTACGCAGATTCTGCACACCTGTAGTAAATGGCTATTATCTCTAAATTTTTCTATAGTAACCCTCAAATATGTAAAACTAAACGTTGTAGAGGACTCAAATATCTAACAATGCTCGGTGGTTTGAGCTTCAACGGAATTACGGTTTGTAAATGGCAACCATTTTACCGAGACTGATGTTGGCTGTCCAAAAACAGCCATGTATAAATCAAACCAAACACCCCTAAAACGTCTAGAACCACCTCCACCTTGCATTCTAGCCTTCATTACTCATCCCCTAGCCTCTCCACATCACCCCCATGTGTCCTCACTTGGTCAGTCACCAAGTTCCAAAATTACTATAAATAGGGGTATTATGCCTCCATTTCAAATCATCCCCCACTTCTTCTTTCTATAACCCAATTGAGAAACATTCTCTACTCCATATGATCCTAGGATCATCTAAGAAGATCATTCAAGCAAAGCTTTGAATATTTGAAGCCCCAGGAACAAGATACAAGGCGTACGA
>BQNB010139902.1:0-17488 GCA_026074375.1 Tanacetum coccineum
TTTACGATCTCAAAAACAATGCGCCCTTTCCAACCAAATGTTTGAAAACACAAAAAGCTAATTTATGACACAATCCATAGAGCAACCAATAGAAATGGAAAACGGCAAAAAGCATTAGCAAAAGACCAATTATCTACATCTTTCTAAAGAACCTTTTGAATACAATAACAAAACCCATCAATTGGTTACCTGTAATTTTCGTTGTAGATGAAGAGTTGAGACACCCAAAGATTTTTGCCGACACAGCTTAAATCCAATCAACAACATGGCGATATATACTCCTCCTCCTTATCCTCTTGCAAAACAAAATTGAGATTAAATTTTTGGAATCATCAAACAAGGAGTTAGTTGATAAATTGAAAGGTGAAATTGAAGATTTCAAAACTAAGAATAAAAGTTTAGATTCATCAAATAACCATTTCAAAAAAGCAAACAATGAACTATCCAAGACTAATCAGTTGATGTTTAAAGACCTTAAGAAGTTCCAAGCGGAACTTGATAAGTATAATGATGTGAATTATGCGTCAAAGATGGAAATTGATTGTGCAAAAGCTAAAGGGGATTTAATGTCATACAAAATCGATTTTGAAAAATCATCTAATGCATATACTCAAAAAATAAATGATTTAAATCAAACAATTTCGGATATGAAAAAGGAGCTTTGTGCACATCAAGAAACCATCTCCATAATGTCACAAGCAAAAGAGGCTCGTGAAGACAAAGAACTTGATAAAGTCATTGCTTTAGAAAACAAAGTCAAGGTTTTGAATGATATTGTATATAAAACTGGCCAATCTGTTTAAACAATGAATATGCTTAATCGTAATTGTAAAACGAGTTTTGCAAAACCTGAGTTCCTCAAGAAAGCTCGAAGATCGAATCCTCGTTTGTATGATATAGGTTGCTATAATGACAATCTTAGTGAATTAGCGCTCTTATCAAATTTTACAAAATTTACTTGAGTTTCCTTAAGTTTAGCTTTTCCTAACTTAAGTATTTAACATGACTCACAAACAATGTCAATTGCTTTGTTTCTCTCAAGTTTCTTAATTTTCTCATTCAATTCTAAAATTACTTTTTCTAAAAGAACTTTTTTAGTTTTCAAAATTTTATTCTTGTTGATGATTTTTAAGCTAATTTCACATTGGTTATCATATTCAAATTACATACTATCATCATCAAGAGAAGAAGCATTATCACTATAATGAGAAGAGTCAAGAGTTACCTCATTTGATGATTAAGCCATGAGACAAGTTTCATCGTTAGTTTTGTCCTCGGCTTCATTTTTGCTATCGCTCCAAGAACCTCTAAAGCATTTCCTATCACTCTTGCTTTTCTTATTATCCCTTTGCCTGAATGACTTCTTTTCTTCTCGTGGTTGCCTAACAAATCTACCCTTTCTTCTAAATAACCTTTTTAAGTTCCTTACGGCCATAGCATATTCTTCATCATCGCTTCCGGATGTCGAAGTTTCATCATCACTAGACTATTTCTTAGCTTTTAAGGTAATGGACTTAACCCTTTCCTTTTTGCCTTTATAAATTTTGGAATCTTTTTCCATGACTAATTCATGTACTTTTAGATTACCGATAAGCTCGTCTAGAGCTAGCGATGGCAAAATCTTTCGATTCTTCAATCACCATAACCTTTGCTCTCCGTTTAGGATGTAGAGCCTTAATAAACTTCCTAACATAGTTATTTCTAGAAAAACCTTCATCAAGAGCTTTAAGACTAGTAATAATATTATCATGTACAACAGTGTAGAAAGTTAAAAAATGGACTAATCTTTCAAAGATAATCAATCAAACGTATTTCGAAAGAACGTGACAGTATTTTGAAATTCAGAGACTTGAAAGCTCAATTACAAGACCAAGGAATTGCAATAAGTTGAGGTTGAAGAACACTCATAGAAAAAGATGAAAGGAAAATAAGTGGAAAACTAAGTTTGAAAAATCATCCTGTTATTCGACAACCGAATGCTTTTAAAAGTCAAAGACAATCCATTTTAGGTAAACCATCTATTTTTCAGATTCTCTTGCAAAGAAAGATTTCTCAAAGTCAAAGCCAGTTACCACACAAAATGTGTCTAATGATTTTTCAAAACTAGTCACTGCACAGATTTTGCCTCAGAATATGTTGCCAATTGTCAAGAACACAAATGTGATTGCACCAGGAATGTATAAAGTGCACACAAAAGCCTATCAAAACTAGAAACACCTCCGTTGCATCAAGACATTAGGAACCTAACAATTGCGTATCTTTCTCTACAGGAGTAATTCCCACTACTAGTGTTAGCAGACCACAGCTTAAGAGCAATCAACTGGAAGATAGAGTCATGCCTAACAATAGTCAAGGGAAGAAGCAAAATGTAGAAGACCACCGTAGGCATTTTAAGTTTTCTAATAATAAAACGTCTGTAACTGCGTGTAATGACAGTTTGAATGCTAAGACCTCGAATGTTAACTTTGTCTGTGTTACTTGTGGAAAATGTGTGCTGAATGACAATCATGATTTGTGTGTTCTACATTATATCAATGGCGTGAATTCTAGGACTAGACAACCAATGGTTGTGCCTATTAGTACTAGAGAACCCAAGCAGAATGTGAACCAATCTGTTGCAACATCCAGTAAGAAAACCGTTGCAACAGACTCCACTGTCAAGAAATTTAGAAACACAACTAGGAAGATTTATGAGCAAGTTAGTAAGACATGCAGTTGGTGGTATCCTAAGTATACACCACCCGGATACAATTGGAAACCTAAGTCTGAAATAGGACGGTTAACCCAAAACGTTAGTTTGCCTTAGGAAATGAATCTAGAATGCTAATATTTTGGAAACATAAGATCCTAGGTGTTCCACTGTGTCAAATATCATTTGTCTTCTGATTATTTTTGCAGCTCGTCGAGATCATTCTATTCATCGTCGACTCTGGGTGCTCAAAGCACATGACCGGAAATCTCAAACTTCTAACTAATTTTGTGGAGAAATTTCTGGGAACGGTGAAGTTTGGAAATGATCAAATTGCACCAATTCTTGGCTATGGAGATCTGGTTCAAGGAACGATTACTATCAAAAGGTTTATTACGTCGAAGGGCTTAATCACAATTTATTCTCCGTTGGTCAATTCTGTGATGCGGATTTGGAAGTTGCTTTTCGGAAGTCTACATGTTATATCCGTGATTTGAAGGGAAATGATCTTCTCACAGGTTCTCGTGGCACAGATTTGTATTCCATTTCTCTGCAAGACTCAACAACTCCCAATCCAATTTGCTTAATGGCTAAAGCAACATCGTCTCAAGCATGGTTATGGCATCGTCGTCTATCTATGTAAAACTTCGACACCATCAACTTGCTTTCAAAGAATGATATTGTGAATCGGCCTTCCCAAAGCTGAAAATTCGTCAAAAGATCATCTGTGTGCTTCTTGTGGAGCTGGGGGTAAAGCAAAAAGAAAGTCTTTTCAACTAAAGACTACCCGAGTTCAAAATAGACGGTTACAATTTACACATGGACTTATGTGGTCCAATACGGGAGAAAGCATTAATGGAAAGAAATATGTTCTCGTAATGTTGATGTCTTACTCCCGTATATGGACTCGCTTTTGAGGTCAAAAAGATGAAACACTGGGTTCTCATTGATTTCCTCACACTTGTCCAAAGAGGACTTCATGCTCAAGTTACAACAGTTTGAACTGACAAAGGACGGAATTTTTAATAAAACTCTTCATGATACTTTGCCAAAAGAGGGAATAAGACACGAAAGTCAACTTCTCGTACACCTGAACAAAACGGCGGTGTCGAAAGACGGAACCTTACTTTTGTTGAGGTTGATCGAACAATGCATAAGCGCCGCTAAAGTGCCTTTGTTTTCTGGGCTGAAGCAATTCTGCAACAGCATGTTTTACTCAAAACCGGTTCACATAGTAATTTCCTCGACATGAGAAAACACCTCTTACATTAATCAATGGCCCGACAAACCGTCGTCAAGTTCTTTCACATCTTTGGGTCTCTTTGCTACATCGTCAGAGGATGGTGAAAATCTTGATAAATGAGGAAAAAGGTGATGAATGTATTTTTTGTCTGGGTATTCTACTCAGTCAAAGGCTTACAGAGTATTTAACAGAGGTACAAGAATGTGGTTGAAATCAATTCATGTCAACTTTGACGAATGCTCAATGGCGTCTGATCCGTCAGTTCTGACCCCGGTCACAATGTCAACAAACGGTACTTGAACAAAGACAATTTAAAGTCCCGGTCCACAAAGTCAAGAAAATGTGCTCAAGTTGCTGAGACAGTAACAACGTCAAATGAGCTGGAATTGCTATATAGTCCGATGTTCAGTGAATTACTCAATGGAAATTCTCATGTTGTGTCAAAGTCTTCCGCTGTACATGCTGCTGATAATCCCGATAAACGTCAACAACATAACACAACTCACACTTCTACAACAACCGATGTTGCAGATCCACCTCCATTGAACATTCTGAACACATCAAACTCCAACTCAAGTCCAACTGGCAGTGCACCTGAGAAACATTTATTCAAGCAGAATCCAATAAGAAAATGCACAATTTGAGACGATGAATTTATAAACATCTTCAGTACTACGGTACAAGAAAAGGGGAGGACATCGTCTCGTCTTGTTGTTTCGATCAAACATTGCATACTTTCTATCAAACCTCCGTCTACACATGTTGGACAAAAGATCATCCATTAGAACAAGTCATTGGAAATCCTTCTCAATCAGTTAGAACAAGACGTCAGCTAGAAACAGATGGCGAGATGTGTATGTTCGCACTCACCGTGAGTCGAACCGAACCAAAGAACATCAAAGAAGCCATGGCTGATTCTGCATGGATTGAATCAATGCAGGAAGAACTTCATCAGTTTGATCGACTAGATGTATGGGAATTAGTCGACAGACCACTTTGCACCCCCGGTTTGATCCAGCAGAGGGTCCTTCATCTTTATTCTCATCATCTCTTCATCTTTTAAACGAGACAGTATCACCATAAGTGTTAAGAATGCGCTTGTCACTTTCGTAAGCTTCATCCAATGCCTTGTAGAGATTCTTTTGTTCATAAGATCTGTGGATTGACTTATTGCTCTCCATCTTGTTTATAAGAATCTTCTTAAGCTCTAATTCAGATAGGTTGGCCACTATAGCAAGAGATGTCTTGGATTCAGTGGATGAACGAGTCATAATCTCAGGCTTGAGTTATTCGTTTACTGTCTTCTCATTTTTTGGCAAAATCTTGGAGACTTGTGCCTTAACTTGTTCTTTGACTTGTTCCTTGATTATTTTCTTTATGTTGTCATCAAGTTTATTAAGAAAGTCTTTGTTTTCGGCTTGAGCTTCATCTCTGAGTCTTTCGGATTGTAACTGAACAACAGTTTTGATGGCTTATTGCATCTTGTTGGCAAGGTACGCATCAACAATGCTGAGAATGGAATAAACTGCTTTAGCAAATTGGTCCGTTTGCTTGAACTCAGAGAAGTCGGTTTCCAAAGTTTTAAGTCTATGGTAGAACCCAAATAAAGAGCCAAAGTTGGGAAGATCTTGCAGGGAGGTGCTTGGAACAGTTGTTGGTATGGGAACTGGTGTTTGTTGCATATGTGTGACAAGAGGAGTGGGTGGTGGAGGAAGAGTTGTTGCAGACACAAGAGGTGGCTCAACAATAGTGGTGACCAGAACATCTACAAGTAAAGTTGCATTAGTGTTAAGAGTAAATACTGAGTCAATACATGTATCTGGTCTGGGGTTGAGCATGTTAGAAACGAAGCCAGAGACACATAAGAACTCTGTTGTTGACCTTCAAGATTGATCGGAGCGGTGAGTATCACATGAGTATCTTATGTTTCCTGAGTTGCTTGAACATTAGGCAGTGGAACATCCATCATCACAGTGTCTCTTCCCTCTAGATTAACGTTCACGTCCCTGTATAGCTCATTCGCTTCGTCTTCTTCATGTGTCGCCTCTTCAACCATCTCTTTTTCCTCAGTATTCGCTCCTTGAACTTCTTCATCACTGTTATCATCATTTGTTGATTTAACATGAGAAGGTGTTTGAACCCTAGGATCAAAGCTATCTTCTTCATTTACTTCTTCTTGCCTTGCTTCATCATCATGAGTTGAATACTTAGGATGCACAAAATCTTCACCATCATTGTCAGATTCAGTCTGTACATCATCATCTTCATCTTCTTGTTCACTCACATTCACTTCATCATCCTCGTCTTCATCACTTGACTTCCAAGATATTTCCTCATCATCAGATTGACATGTAGGTGCATCGGGAACCCCTAGTGAAACACCAGTTCCTTCATGTGTACCAGAACCACTGGGTTGAGAGCTGTGAAGTTGTGTTTTGCTTCTTTCAATGGCCAGTTTCATTTGTTCAGCCTCAGTCAATGCTATGTCAGAGAGTGCTTCTAATCCAGGAGCTACTTGCTTTTTCTTTCCAGACTTTGCTACCTTAGCCATTGTTTTGACTCTTTTACTAGAGGAAGGCTTGGGTGCTTCATCAGTCTTTGTCCTAGAAGATCGACGCACATATTTCGGTTTTGGTTGCACCTTTCCAGTAGCAAGATCATGGTAAATATTATACACTTCAAATTCTTTCATTGCTGGATTGGTTAGATAGTCTGGAAGAATGGCACCGTATCTTTGAGCAACTTCATGTTGAGGAATGAATCTCATAGTTGTGAGAATAGGATCATCATTAGCCATATGCCAGTCTACCTTGTTTCTTCTTTGAATGGATTGGTTATGTGACATGAGGTAATTGATGATAACTTTTGTGAATCTTGGGTAAAACATGTATTTGTTCTTTCTTGACTCCTTGTTTTTGATCTAAAAAACTAGGTCTTCCCAAAGAAGGTAAACATAGTCAACTTTCTCCTGGTGATACAATCCCCAAAGTATCTGAGCCCTAGAAAGACGAAGTGTGTCAATTCCGGTTACTTTACCACTGAGACACTTGTTGATGATGGTTCCAAAAGTTCTCCAAGGTTGAGGTAACGTATCAACTTTGACATCAGAGAGTAATTTGATGTTGCCAGGGTAGCCAAGTTCTCTAATGAAAGTTAGTATTTCCTCTTCAAATGGAGGATCTACAAACTTCTGTCCAGGAAGTTTTGGACAAATCAAAAGCATGTTTCTAAAAGTTTCCATATCAAAGGAATAGCTCTTCTTGTTCATCTTGAATCTTATGTGATGCTTTTGATAGGTAACTGTAGCCCAGAACTCCTGCATGTAGACGACAGAGACACTTGCTGTGATCAAGAAGGTTGGATAAAAAGAAGTGAGAGTAAGAACATCCAAAGCAACTTGAAAGGTGGGTTCCTTGGGCTTGAATGTGGTGCTCAATCTGTAGTTGCAACTGCCAATCGTAAGACGTTGTTCCCTTGGAACAAGAGTATCGTCCAGTGCTTGTTGTTGTTCTTTTGTGATACTCATGATTCTGCTAAGAAAGAGTCGATACAGTTTATATACAAACAAGTTTATATAGATACTATATATAGAGATCCTGAATTGGCATCTAATTGCATGTAAAACATTTAGGGAAAGATAAACCATTAAAAAGATGAACTTAAATTGGCTTGTTAAAGTTAATCCAATTTTTAACTTTGATAGTAGATTTCAAAGATATTCATTTTTAAATTTGCTACCTAACAACAAGATTTTAAGACACCTTTTTTATTTTTTTTTTTTTTTTTTTTTTTTTATTTTTTTGGTTAGAATCTAAGTGTTTATGATAATTAGGCTTTTTGAATCCATTAAGTATGATTGAATCTGGTTTTAAAGTGAAAACTGCAAATTCGGATTCTAAATGTTGTTGCAAATTCGGGTGGCAAAGGCTCCCTGTGAATTCGTATACTAAAGAGGTCTGCCAATTCGGAGACCAAAGGCTCCCTGAGAATTCGTATACTAAAGAGGTCTGCCAATTCGGAGACCAAAGGCTCCCTGCGAATTCTTATTCTAAAGAGGTCTGCCAATTCGGAGACCAAAGGCTTCCTGCGAATTCGTATACTAAAGAGGTCTGCCAATTCGTGTAGTACTAAGGCCTGCGAATTCGTGAACCACAGAAACTTGCTAATTCGTGTATAACCGGCCCTGCCAATTCGGATGGTTCTAACAAACTTGAATTTTTAATACACCATTAAGTTCACAAGTTGTAACAAAGAGTCCTACGCATTATCCTTGAGATCTTGACAGAACATCTGAGTGATACTCTTAAGTATTCACAATGAAGATAGAAATCCAGCTTGAGCCAACATCAAACAATCTCTTGGTAGGTGACTTAAGAGATTCTATATGAATTGAACTTATGAAAACTGGATATCAATTTGGTCCAGTATATGAATTGATGACTTAATCAGAAAGATAGTAACTATTTGATTTACTCTTATCGTGTTGTCTACTTTGAGACGTTTCGGTAACAAGAACATGCAAGCATGGTGAATCTAATACATTTGTGTTAGAAGATCCTACGCTTTAAGTTGGAAATCCTGTCAAGAAGGTTCTTCCAAATTGAACCTACCTGATCACGGGTCGGTCCTCATGGAACCGAAGGTTAATGCAACCGAACTTAAGATGAATGAAAAAGCCAAATTCATCTTTTTTTGCTAACTGTATTATTTTAGGATAAGACGATGGTGTTGCAGCCTCATTCCAGCGAATTCGGATTCATAAACCACATGCTAATATTCAAGCTTTCAAAGTCAATCATTCAACGTCAAGATAGTTTATTCGAATCTTCCCCACCATCAAAGAGCCTTAAAGTCAAATAATGAATCATCAATTGGGGAGATTGTTAGACTTATAATCATATGTCAAACAATAACGTAACAAGTATGAGCATGTTGGTCAAGAGCACAAGTTGATCAAGGAAGTCAAATCAAGATGATTCAAGTCAAGGAGATGATGCAAGATAACGATCTCAAGAATTTAAAGTCAAAAGATAAAGGCTCAAAATCAAGATCACAAAGCATGGATGAACAAAGCCATTACAAACAAGACAAGACCATAATGAGGCAAAGCATAAACGTTAAACGTCATATCTTCAATGTCATCGGTGATACAAAGAAGTTTGAAGAATGAGACCTCAACATTGGGGGAGATTATTAGCCTTAATTATATTAAGTCAAACAAGAATATTATCTGTCTCATTAAGTCAAATAGGTCTTGTTATGTAATAGGCTAGTCGGGTATCATCGGGCTTGGTTTGTAATCTAATGTTGTCCATGTTAAGGGTGAAAGCCCAAGTTTAGCCAAGCTCGGCCCGTTAAGAAAGCCCATGAGCCAACTAGAAGGCTAGGGTATAAATATCCCTTCACCACACTTGGTGAAGGGTGTTGGTTACATTTTCACTTCACTTGTAACTTTCCAATTTTTCTCTAATCTAATAATCTTCTTGTTTCTCTCTCTAAGATTTCTTCTTATTTTCTAGCATCTTGGTATAGATTATAGTTGTGTAATGTGTAATGATTAAAATAGAAGGGATAACAAAACTACTCATAAATTGCGAGCAATAACTTATTTGTGGTCTGGAGATCAACCAAACACTTGGTGGAGAGTGGAGTAATTCATCAAACATCGGTTTAGAAACAATATATCCCTAATCATCTATTCTTAAGGTGGTAGCAAACGTGTTGAAGAGTAGGTTTTCATGAGTCCACTGAACTGATTGGTTACAGTGAGTCATAACATGAAGTTGTCGGGTCCTAACTGTCTTTTTTCAAAAGCCATCGCATCACTCATCAAAGTCTACATAAATTGTTTCAATGATTCGTCTGGTACGACGCTGTGAATAATCGAAATGCTTTTCATTGTGGGTGCCAAACCAATGAATATACCAATATCAGCTTTTCGGTTTGTAACTTACCCAAGTTCCGCTATCGTTTGTTCGTATAACAAAGTGCACCAAGATACATGGGAAAAAATGATAATCGTGAGGTTTGTCATGTAAAAAGTTCATATGGTGTATTGTCGTGACGAAGACTACGATGGAACGATTAATGGGTGGTAACAAGCGGTCGCAACTGCTTCTGCGCCAAAAGAAAAACGAGCTTTTGCGTATAAATCAACAATGTAGTGTGGCAGCTTCAATAATCGTACCATTACATCTTTCAACGATACCATTTTGCTATGGAGAGCTGAGCAACAGATGTTTCATGAGAGATGCCAATCTTTCCCATAGAATTCACGAAAAATTTGATTAACAAATTCAGAGTTCCATATCTTTCTGATTTCAACGACAGTCACTTGAAGCCGCACTTTGATTCATTCTGAGAAACTTGCTTATGAAATCTGAGCTTCATCTTTTCGACCTTAATAACTTAACCCATGTGAAACGATAGTAATCATCGACAATGACGAGGATTGTACTTGTTTCCAATAACCCACTTTGACAACGCCATTGGACCACAAAGATCCCTGTGTAAAAGATAGAGTTTTTCTTGGATGTTCTTCAGATTTAGGTTTTGGGGATTCTTCTCTTTTATACCCTATTGCCACAAGCAGAACACAAATGGTCCTTTTCAATTTAAGCTTATGAGACCAATCGAACAAGACCAGTGTCAAGCTAAGTTGTAATTATTGAACCAAAGTTTTCAGTATGAGACAAACGCATTGGGCCAAAAGCCAGGAATTAGTCTTGATGCTTTGACAAGAGACATATGGGAAGAGGACGCAATCATATCTCCAAGAGAACAAGTATACAGATTGTTGCCTCGAGATCCAGTCAATAGATCAACACCTTCTAAATTACGAATGCGCAGGTGCGTTTGGCGAAAAGTAACATTCCAAGTTCGAATCACAAAATTTCCCGACAATATAAAAAAAAACGAAAACATAGAATAAGTTGTTCCAAGTGCTTGCCACGTAGTAAACCCTTGATATCATAATATTTTTTTTCCTAGTCCCTGATAAACACCAAAACGCCAATATCTTTGCAACATTAAAACATTCCAGAATTTTACAGTACCCAAAAACTATTGACGACAATGTGAGCTGAGAGCGATATCCGCAGTCTATGTCTTGGAGCAGCCGAGTCCCAAAATACCAGAGAATAATTATGGACGACACTGCAAATCATCATAGAGTAAGATTGGGAAACTCGAAACTTTGGATCCCCAGATTTTACTAAGGTTTCCTTTTGTTATTAGGATACAGATTTAGGAAACCTTTATGATTTGCTAATGGAACATTAAGTTTTAGATTCCTAGTTTTCCTGAGTAGAGGCTAGTGTATGCTGAGGAGAGAAAGAAGACGATTAAACCAATTTTATACGAACAGGCTTAGGTGTTTCATTTTCTAGAGCAGTTGGTTTCCTAAGGGGTACTTCAGTAGTTATGGTAATCCTAGTTAAAGGGCACGCATTTCCTACTATAGTGAAGGTTCGACCAGTAGGTCTCCAGATGTATCCAATATTTGAAAACACCTTTCCTATTAGTTTCCAAACTTTTCTCTTTGAACTTTTGTTAACAGATTTAGATTTTTTAGTGAGCATATCACAGTATTGATAAAATCAAGAACATACAATAATCAAATTATCAAAAGCGAATCAACCATTACACTTAACACATTTTAAGTTCAAGAGGTGGGGAATGCTGGGTGATTCAGGATATTCGCATTAACTTGCGTAATGCTGCACATGAGAAGTTCCTTTAGATTGAACAACACAATCTTTATTTTTCAAACTAGATTTAACTTTCCTAGGGTGTGCTTCTACTTTATTCTTTTGAGTACTACTTAGTGTTTGCCGAATCTTATCTTTCTTTGTATTGCCTGAAGGTTGTGACCGCTATCACTAGAAGACGCGGTATTAACTCCTGATAGAAGACAACATAGGTTTTGATAAAACTAGGATTTGATGTAAGGTATGATTTTGAGATTGTGGTTTCCTGAGGATTTGACGGGCTTCAGAATCTAAATCTTTGTCTTTGTTCTTTGGGGTCACATGCCAAGATTTTTATCCCATTATTGATTGTTGACACTAGGCATTTTACTGTATGTTTTGAGTGAACAACTCTAGAACTAGTTTAGCATACCTCCCAGACAATTCTAAGAATGATCTAGTGGAGATTTTGATTTAACATGTCAACTAGATCCTAAGAACGTGTACTTCTTCAGAGAGAGGTTAGTCTGTTTATTCAACAATTTAAGAGGTTATTGGATTCCACAATCAATCTTAAGCATTCTGGATCACTATGGTGTTTGGTACCGTTATTATCAACTAGAGATTGTTGTTCTTAAGTTTCCATAAATCATCTTTGAGAGCTGTAATTACCAACAAAAATTTCTGAAGACTATCATTTAAATCAAATTTCCACATACTTTAGATAGACTTGATTAATTAAATCATCACATTGTTTCTTTGATCGAATACGTGCTGTTTAATCGAGTCCTAAGTTGATTTATAAGGTCTGTTTCAAATGCTCATGTCCTCATCGGAAAAGCTTTGTCACCCAATGATCCATTCAATGTTAAAGTTTCAATCTCCTCTAAGTTCCTATTTAAAAATCTGTATCCTTATTCTTTTTCCCAACTTAGAGTGTTAATTCACTCTTCAACTTCTTTTGATGACCGTGGTCTGTTCTCTTGTTACTGTGAGCTTTCAATTCATTTAATTCAAACAATTGATCAAACTTAGAGCCACTTTGATTAAAACAGAATTGTCCTTTGAAAAATTATCCTGATTGAATTTTGAGGTTAATCAACTTCTAAAGAGATGCAATGTTTTTTAAGAGTGGTAAAACTTTTAAAGAGTTTATCGTAAATCCCTTTTTCAAAGGAACGAATCCTCTTTTTATGGAGGAATGCTTATTCTCAATTTATTGATACACTTTTCACCATTCCATCACTTCACAGAAGCAATATTCACAGACGAATTCACAATTATGTTCACAATATCTTTGCTCAACACTTGTTCCAAGAGTAGTTCGTTTTCGTTAAAACTTGATTCATTTTAACTTCAAATGTTTTTTACTCTAAACGATGTTGTTCCACAGCCTGTTCCATTTGATGAAAGACATTTTGGACTTCATAAAGTTCATCAACCAAATATTGATTGAATGTTTAAAAATTTAAGTACCTACATAGCTTTTACAAATGGAATATATCTACTAAAATTATGCTTTTTATGTTCGCTACCCCTACGAACCCTCATTAGAAAGATGTTGTGTGGTTCTTTCTTTGACACCACATCAAAACCATCAGAGATGGTGTTTAAGATTCTTCACACTCGTTATTAACCCAGTTTGACTTATAGGAAATGTCTTTTGGAAACCTCAACATTGGTGGGTCTACTAGAAAGAGTGGGTTTTGCAGAATTCACATAATTCTGAGACCAAAAGTATTGTTCAGCAGATAATTCAGTTTGCGAAACAAATCGTTTTTTGTCTTTGTGTTGCGATGTTTCAAAATCTAGAGAAAGATGATTAAGAACATCATAATCGACTGTGTAGTATAAACTTTCAATATCGTAACTTATATGATCCTATTATTTTATGTTTAAAAAGTCATTTATAAAAACGAGTCACTTTAGCAATCATAAATGTCACTTATAGAAGCAGGAATCCCAAGTTGGGATAGATTTTTTCATAATATCACCAACATATATCTTCGATTTCCAACAGGCTGAGCATTCTCATGATAGAAAGGGATTTTGAAAACCTAGAGCTTGTTTAGTGGTATGAACAATAGAAAAACTGAGTTTGCGTCAACATGTGAACAGATTGGTGCAATTGAACACTTTTAAACACAAATTATCTATCTTGTTTGATCCACTTTTCTATAGTATTTCCCTATCAAAGTTCTAAGATTCACCTTTCTTAAAAATCTTTTTTGAGAAGAGCAACTCATTTGCATTAAAGATCTTTCTTTTAAATGTTCTGAAATAGTTTGTTTAAGATGATCAATCTCTACAGACTGTGCATATGAATTTGAAATGTTATTGTTACTCTTTAAATCAACATTTTGTCCTTTATTTAACACTTTAACTTGTTCCTTATATCTTTCAAGCTTAGCAGTTAAAGTATCATTAACACTTTTATTTTCTAGATTTATCTTGGTACAATTAGCAACTTGGGTTTTCAGTTGTTCAATCACAGATAATATCAGTGCATCTTGTTGTGCAGAAGAGTTAGAATTCTGAACGGTTGGTTGTTGTGATTCAATCAGATACTGAGAATAAGGAATGATATTGCTATCACTGGTTATTTCAGTCTCTGAATGGTTCACAACATTCGAATTGTTCAGAAGGACAGTCAACACCTGCACAGCTTGATTAATCATATTATTATTCACATTATCATGATTGTGTACCTCAGCAAGAGCATCTGAACCATAATGAGATAAATTCGCCATGAGAGCAACTTTGGCTGTGTTGAGTTCATCACAATCAGAGTCATATGCATCCAAATCATCAGCTTGAAGACATACATTGTGAGTAATTACCGTCTGTGTGGGCTTGAGGCTTCAGGTATTCCTTGATCTGCCAAAAATGCGAAGTTCTCCTCAAGTAGAATTTGTCCACTTGCTTTACTTGAACCAATACAACACATTTATCTTTAAGACCATGAAATAATCCCGTTTCCCATCTGGTTTATGTGGAGCATTTGTATTGGCACATGGTCATTCCCTTTGCATTGTAACACGTAACAATCCATTGTTCCCGCAATTTGACTCCTACGTTGGCTCCTGGAGTGAAAGTTCTTGTAGTACCCGCAGCATAAGAAATTTGTCTCCCCTAAACTGGTTGTACGGTTATTCTTCTATCATTAATGGTGCTTATTGCGCATAGGTTTTTTATGATTCCTCAAGTGGTTACTAGTATGTGATAGCGGGAAGTGGACAACAGCAATTTATGAAAGTACATCATGGTGATTTGAAGTCGTCAAATGGAACATCACCTTTCTGGAACACTGGTATAATTAGACCCGAGTTAGGTTGGGAAAATTCAGATCGTGTGGTTTAACACCCGAATTCTAATTGATGGATAATATGAAAGGATTGAAAAACATTGTAGTGTAATTGATGATTTGAACTCATAAGCGGATGGATAAAGTTAATGAAAGAGGTGTTGATGATTAAAGAGTTGAGTATTGTTGAGACTGATAAGGTGATCCATACTGTGGAGACGGATAAGGTGAAACAAATTGTTGATGTTGAGAGTTCTGGTAAGAGTGCTGATGAGATTGATAATGAGACTGTGTCATTTGGTGAGATTCAACTAAAATAAGAGGATCGAAGTTTTCGTTCAAATCGCATCAATCGAACTCATTTGCATGTTTGTTCATGTTGTTCCAAGTGAGCAATAATCTGAAAACATGTAGTAGTAATGATGCACGTCTTTGACCAACTTAACATTCAGAAACAAAGTTTGTGCTCATTCAGCTGGAAGAGTATTCAAAAACTTTGTCTTCCTTGAAATTGTGCACCCAATGTCATCCTTGTAAATATAATCTTTCCTGCCTTGTCAATGAATTTCCTTGCATGAGAAGTTTAATTCTTTCCCAAAGATCCTTGGAGACTTTATGATGGCTAACAAGTGCATAGATCTCAGTAGGTAAACTTTAAAGAATGATATTTGTAGCTTTGACATCACAGTCAGCTTGGATTGCATCCGCAGGTGTCAATTCACTGTATTTTCTTGGTCTAGTCATTCTATTCTCCTCAATCGTGGGCCAAATGAGTGGACCATTTTCAAAAAATTCAAGAATCATTCGTCCATGTTGTCTATTCATCATGTATAGATCCATTATGCTTTTCCAAGAATCGTATAATTCTTTTTCCAACATAGGTGGACGATTGACAGCACCCAAGAGAACGCTTTGTCAGCAAGAGTCGTCATTGAGAAATTTGTATGTTAAAAGATTACTGTTAGATCGAACGTTGATAGAAAGTAATTATGTTTGTATGGGTTGCCTTTTATATGTTTTAAGTCGTGAAACTATATGGGATTTTACAATTCTTGATTAAACTGGGAAAACAAATAAATGTTTCACGGGATTTTATAAATCAAAGAAATAAATCGTATAATTTTCTTATAGCAAATTTGAGTTTTAAACTTTAGTTGCAAATTTGGTGTTGGGATTAAAAGACTTCTTGATGATCTTAGAGTTATTGCTGCTCAGGTTTGTGTTACTGCTGCTAAGATTCGGTTACAACTGCAACTGCCAATTCGGTTGTCAAAGAAAATTACAAATTCGGTTATCACTAGTAGCTGCGAATTCGGTGGATAACCAAATTGCTAATTCGGTTACAACTACAACTGCCAATTCAGTTGTCAAAGAAAATTGCAAATTCGGTTATCACTAGTAGCTGCGAATTCGGTGGATAATGCCAATTCGGTTGATGAAGGTAAACCGCCAATTCGGTTGAAACACAGATTGCGAATTAGGTGACAACTAGAAAATTGCCAATTCGGTGACCACAAAAAAATTGCCAATTCGGGTAACACAAGAAATTGCTAATTCGGTGACTGAAGAAACTGCGAATTCGAGTAAGACTAGTACGAAACTCAAAATCTTTAAAACATAAAAAGACACCTTTTTGATTGTTTCTTCCCAAAATTTCTTGTACAACTAGTATTCTTAAACATATAGGTACCTTAAAATGACAACTTTTTGGTTTTTAAGCCGAAAATTTCAAAATCAAGATTTGTACTTTATAAGGTTTTTGAAAACAAAAGATGAACAAAAATGAGTCTTTCTTTGATCCAAAGCAAATACACCTATATCCAAAGATACTAGATCAAATTTACATAGGTAAATGATCTTTTAGTGTACAAAGAAGCTTTGAAAACAAAAGAAAAGAAAGTAAAAAGAAACATACGGAATAACAACCAAAAACGAACCAATAATCAATACAAAAACTACGCAAATCACTTCATGGCTCTTGATACCAATTGTAGAATACAAGTAATCTTTGATATATGAACCAAGAACTAGAGAGAGAAAGTGGGAGAAAGGATGTATTTTCTAGTGAGAGAAAATAGAGAACATGAAATGCATTTAGTGAAATGAAAACATACAACCAACCAACCACCTCTCCAAGGCATAGAGAGGTGTATTTATACCCCTATTTGCCCGGCCATGGGCCTTATAAGGCTTTCCATGGGCCTTTGGGCCATATTAGCTTATAATCTAAACATTGACTAACTACGGGCTTTGACTAGTTAATATCGGAAGTGACCGAGACTTTTCTTGTTCCTAACAACATCATTTTCATTATCTGCAACGGTGGTTGATCCCATCCAGTTACGCGTGTTGTCAAGCATTTGGAAAATATCTTGCACAACGTTTGCCATGGCTGTAGAAGACCAGTTGTCTTAAAACTTGATGATGTCTTCAGCTCCATTGTAAATCCCAGTTCATTTTTGTAGAATGGAACCATGTCTAAAATGATGGTGGTGGCACGAAACTATCATGATTGTTGTCAGTTGCTTGTGGTAGATGAAAGATTGTTCTGAAGTCATCCAGGG
>BQNB010139903.1:0-13936 GCA_026074375.1 Tanacetum coccineum
AACTATGAAACTCTTAAGAAATAGTATGATGATTTGCTTGCTAAACTACATCAAACTGAATTTAAGGAATCTACTTATAAAAGAGGACTAGATATTGTTGAGGCACAACTTGTCACATATAAGAAGAATAAGGTTCTTTTTAGTGAAGAAGTTGTTGTCCTTAAAAGAGAAGTAGGATGCAAACAATATGAAATTAATATGCTTAAAACAGAGTTTGAAAAAGTTAAGCAAGAAAAAAATGGCATTGATTTTAAAATTGAGAAATTTGATAAGGCCACAAAAGACTTAGATCAGTTGTTAGGAAGTCAGATAACTGACAAAAGTAAAAAGGATTTGGGATATAGTGCAGTTCCTCCACCTTATCCTTTAATTTATAATAGACCTAACAAGCTAGATCTGTCTTATTCTGGTCTTGATGAATTCAAAGAGCCTGAATTCAAAGGTTATGGTCCTGAGAATAGTAAGAAAAAGTCTAATGTTGTTTGTAAAAATGAATCAGATAATTCCAAGGAAAATTTTAATAAGTCTTTGGTAAAAGAACAAGTATCACATGACAAAAGTAGCTTTGTTGAAGGCTATGGGCCTAACATTAGTAAGAGTGTTATTGAAGTAGAACCTAAGAAAGTTAGGAAGAATGATGGTGCCCTAATTATTGAGGATTAGGTGTCAGATGATGAGGAACAAGATGAGTCTAAGCCTAAGTCTGAAAAGAAAACTGTTATTCCTACTGCTGCTAAGATAGAGTTTGTTAAACCTAAAAATCAAGAAAAACCAGTTAAAAAGCAAGTAAGGTATGCAAAAATGTATAGATCACAATCTCCTAGGGGGAATAAGAGGAATTGGAATAGACAGAAGTCCAATCAACTAGGAAAAGATTTTGTGATGTATAACAAGTCTTGCTATATATGTGGAAGTTTTAATCATTTGCAGATTAATTGTCATAATCATCAAAGAAGATACATAGTATCTAGAAATAACTACAATAGGGTGGATGCCAAAAACACACACCCTAATGTACTCAGGAATATGTCTCCCAAAGCAGTTTTGATGAAAACTGGCCTCACCCTAGTTAATACTGTTAGGCCAGTTAATATTGCTCACCCCAAAACAACAGTTCATAGTGATAAATCAAAGACACATTTTTCAAAACAAGCATAATCAACTGCTAAGAGGCCTTTTTATAAGCAAACAACATTAACTAGAAGATCTATGCATGAAGCAAAGAGACATTATTATACTGGAAGGCATTATGCAGTTAATACTACTAGGTCTTATTCAGGACAAGTTAATGCTGTTAGGGTAAAAGGGGTTAATGCTGTAAAGTCCTCAGCATATTGGGTTTGGAGACCTACCAAATCTAATGGTGCATCACTTGCTTTTAAAAGACATAACTACATTGATGCACGAGGTAGATCCAAGTCAGTAATGACTTGGGTCCCCAAAGGAATCCAATTTCCTTATTCTTTTGTGCAGGGCAAGCCACAACATGATGATAAAGGATTTGTTGACAGTGGATGCTCAAGGCACATGACTGGTAACATAGCTTATCTCTTTGATTTCAAGCAGTTTGATGGAGGTTATGTTGCATTTGGAGGAGGTGCATATGGTGGTAAAATTACTAGTAAAGGAACTCTTAAGACTGATAATCTTGATTTTGAAGATGTATACTTTGTCAATGAGTTAAAATGCAATATTTTTAGTGTCTCACAGATGTGTGACAGAAAGAACTATGTCCTTTTTACAGACACTGAATGTCTTATCTTATCTCTAAATTTTAAGTTGCCTGATGAAAATCAGATACTTCTTAAAATTCCTAGAAAGGACAATATGTACAGTTTTGATATGAAGAACATTGTTCCTAAAGAAAGTTTGACTTGTCTTGTTGCAAAGGCTACATTAGATGAATCAATGCTCTGGCACAGAAGACTTGGTCATATAGTAAGAGGATTACCTAAAAACATTTTGAAAATGACCAAACCTGTGTTGCTTGTCTTAAAGGGAAGCAACACAGAGCTTCTTGTAAGTCTAAAGTTCTGAATCTAATTACTAAGCCTTTGTTTATGCTACATATGGATTTGTTTGGTCCAACCTTTGTGAGTAGCTTGATGCATAAGAAGTATTGCTTAGTAGTCACTGATGATTATAGTAGATTTACATGGGTTTTCTTTTTAACAACTAAGGATGAAACCAGTGAGATCCTTAAGAACTTTATCAAAGAAATAGAAAACCTAGTGGATAAGAAAGTGAAAATAATCAGAAGTGATAATGGAACAGAGTTTAAGAACAAAGTTATGGATGATTTTTGCAGAGAAAAAGGTATTAAGAGAGAATATAGTGTAGCTAGGACTCCTCAGCAAAATGGTGTTGCTGAGAGGAGGAATAGGACACTCATTGAGGCTGCTAGAACAATGTTAGCTGACTCTAAGTTACCTACCACATTTTGGGCTGAAGCAGTTTCTACTGCTTGTTATGTACAGAATAGGGTCTTAGTAGTCAAGCCTCATAACAAGACACCTTATGAACTTTTTAGAGGTTTTAAACCAGCTCTAAGTTTTATGAGACCATTTGGTTGTCATGTTACTATTCTTAATACTTTGGATAGTTTAGGCAAGTTTGATGGCAAAAGTGATGAAGGTTTCTTTGTTGGATATTCTTTGAGTAGTAAAGCTTTTAGGGTATACAACACTAGAACCAAGAGGGTAGAAGAAAACTTGCATATTGGGTTTTTAGAGAATAAGCCTATGATAGAAGGGACTGGTCCAAAATGGCTGTTTGATATTGATTCTCTAACCCAATCTATGAACTATATACCAGTTACTGCAGGTACAGTTTCTAATGACTCTGCAGGTACATCAGAAGAAAACAGTCAAGATTGCATTGTGATGCCAATTTGGAAAGATACTTCATACTTTGATTCACCTACAAAGGATGTTGATAATGGTGAACCAAAAACTGCTGATGATGCTCAAAAGTAGGTTGAAGATGGTCTAAATAATGAGAATGCTGAACAAGAAAGGTTTGCAGATGATAGCAGTACTAAAGATGTTAATGCTGTTGGGCAACAAGTTAATACTGCCAGTCTTGATGTTAATACTGGTAGTCTTAAACTTAATGTTGTTGGTCCATCAGTTAGTACTGCTAGTCTAAATGAAGAAGACAACACTGAAGAAGAACCAGAAGTTGATTTGGGGAACATTACAAATTCCTATATTGTTCCAACCACTCCAAATACAAGAATTCATAAAGATCACCCAATTGACAATGTGATTGGTGAAGTGCAGTCAACTGTTCAGACAAGAAGAATGTCAAAACCTACTTCTGAACAAGGGTTTCTCAGTGATGTGTATGAGCAGAAAACACATGATACCCTAAATACTTGTTTATATGCTTGTTTCCTATCACATATTGAACCAACAAGCATTGCTAAAGCTCTATCTGATTCATCCTGGGTGGAAGCAATGTAGGAAGAACTTCTGCAATTCAAACTTCAACAAGTTTGGATACTGGTGGATCTCCCTAATGAAAAGAAGGCCATTGGAACAAAATGGGTCTTCAGAAACAAGAAAGATGAAAGGGGAATTATGATTAGGAATAAAGCAAGGTTAGTTGCACAGGGTCATAGACAAGATGAAGGTATTAATTATGAAGAAGTGTTTGCTCATGTGGCAAGAATTAAGGCAATAAGATTATTTTTGGCCTATGCTTCTTTTATGGGGTTTCTGGTATATCAAATGGATGTAAAGAGTGCTTTTTTATATGGAACCATTGAGGAAGAAGTCTATGTTACTCAACCACCAGGATTTAAAGATCCTGACCATCCAGACAAAGTTTACAAGGTGGTCAAGGCACTTTATGGTTTGCATCAAGCACCAAGAGCATGGTATGAAACTTTGGCTAACTATCTTTTGAGCAATGGGTTTAAAAGGGGCAAGATAGATCAGACATTATTTATAAAGAAGCAAAAAGGAGATATTTTGCTTGTACATGTCTATGTAGATAACATTATCTTTGGCTCAACAAATAAGGAGTTATGTACTAGTTTTGAGAAGCTACTGAAAGATAAGTTTCAGATGAGTTCTATGGGAGAACTAACTTTCTTTCTAGGATTACAAGTACAACAGAAGGAAGATGGAATATTTATCAGTCAGGACAAATATGTAGCTGAAATTTTGAAGAAATTCAACTACTCTGATGTGAAGTCTGCTTCAACTCCTGTTGATTTGGAAAAACCTTTGGTCAAGGATGGAGATGCTGATGATGTTGATGTACATCTCTATAGATCTATGATTGGGTCTTTGATGTATCTCACTGCATCTAGACCAGATATCATGTTTGCAGTATGTGCATGTGCTAGATTTCAAGTTACTCCTAAGACATCACATCTCTTAGCAGTCAAGAGGATTTTTAGATATTTGAAAGGCAAACCAACTTTAGGCCTTTGGTATTCTAGGGATTCTCCATTTGAACTGGTTGCTTATACTGATAGTGACTATGCTGGAGCAACTCTTGATAGGAAGTCTACAACTGGAGGTTGTCAGTTTTTGGGAAACAGGTTGATATCTTGGCAGTGTAAAAAGCAAACTGTGGTTGCCACTTCTACAACTAAAGCTGAATATGTGGCTGCTGCTAGTTGCTGTGGACAAGTACTCTGGATTCAACCTGATTTAGACACCTTGAGCATGGATGACCTATACAACAATCTGAAGATTTATGAAACTGAAGTTAAAGGGTCATCAATCTCAAACCCAATTCACAAAATGTGGGCTTTTGTGTCTTCCAATAACTCTGGCAGTTCCAATCATGCTTATGGTTCTAACTCTGTCAATACTTGTCACACCCCGCCAAGGCGGAAACACGAGGCGTAACATCATGGATATCATCACAACACAATGGTGTCAGTAATAGAGAATCACTAAATGCATAACTAAATATAAAAAGACATCAATGTGTCATGACCAATACCTAACAAACAAAAGTGACAGCACGACCGTCTTGTATTAATGACAAAGGGTTCATCAATACCAAGAACATAATGACTTACGAACTATAAAATCACATATCATTCAAAGAATCCATGCACATACACGAACAAAACTCAAGAAATGCGAAACTCCAAATGCATTCCTACGATCATTTATAGCACACTTCTTTTAGCCTTAACATCCTCATGATGCTCACCTAAAAATGATGCTTTAAAAAGTCAACACAATGGTTGGTGAGAGTCATGAGTTTAAGACACGTAACAAAACCTTTCAAACAATTGCTGCGATTACTAAAGCAATTCATAACAATCATATGTGTCCCGCAGTCCACGTATACATCACATCACCTATATAAAAGGGTCATGGGTAGCTCACTACCCCTCGATCGAACACAAAGTCAGTAGGTATGTATATTTCAACCTTCAGTTGGATTTGATTGAGTAATAGACACCACTCTCCATCCGAACCTCACATACCTCAAAAACAACTCTAATTTGAATCACAAAGCCATGGAGCATATCACATCACAATCAATAACCACATAACACATAATCACAGCAACTAAAACATTTAAACTCATAGCATCATTTTCACCCCAAGAAAACATAAGAAAAAAGGGGCTATGAAACTCACCTGATGCTAAAGCAATTCCCAAAATCCTCGCACACAGCTAAACAACAAAATAACACGTGTTACACGCTACTAAGCCAAAAGCTTAAGCACATGTAACAATCATATGATGGATGTCTAAGGTGTTTATTTACCCTCATGGGTCACCCCGACACCATGCCCAACATTTACCAATTCGTTTACACACTTTTTCAGTGTTCAACAATTTACCCGAAAACACAGAATTTTAGTGTCACTTTACTATTTTCTAAACCACACCTACTGACCTTTATAAATTTTACCAAAAATCACAGGTTCAATATCATGAGTTTATTATCTCCATGATTTTTCCACTAATTTATTTCCCCTCTTAAGTGCCCCAAATAAAATCAAACTTTTAACTACTCAGTTTCGGATCTGAACGAACACTAAAAAGTTTGGACCTAAAAACCATACTTAGACTCCAAATCAGAAGCTCTCCTTTGGGGGATTTTTAATAGACACATAGAACTAAACTCCTGTAGGTTGGCTAATCCTAATTCAAATTTTAAGTGGGGGTTTTACACCTCGTAATCTGACCTAAATCTGACCCGAATTTACTGCTTTGACAACTTTTCTTGTAACCAACATTTTGAATGTCTTCCCGGACCATAAAAAACTTTCGAGGCTGGGATGTGTGGATAATAGCTCCTCTGAGCTACATGATAGGCACGGAATCACATAATTTCATGCTTCTAACCTCTTAGATATTCACGAAACAACACAGCCCTAAATTCTGCTCAAACCTAAATCAAGTTCTAACACATTCTAAACCTAACCGAATACATCATCATGCTTATAATTCATCCCTAATCATTATTAACTAGTTTAATTATATTAATTTACAGATTTTATATAAACCTCTAATTATCCATCTTAAATAATTTTTACATGATTAAGAAGATAAACAAAAACCTTAATTGAAACATACCTAAACCTTGATTCTTGACTCACTTAATCACCAACTCGTTCTTGATTAAAAAAAACTTTTTTTTCTTCTCTTGGAGGTTCGGTCTGTAACATCCGGTAATTTCGGAACATATTTTAATAATAAATCATATTTATTATTACATTACCTTGAGGCGCAAATTTATTTTTGTCTTATTTGACTCGAAAACGAAAAGATATAAGTTATTTTTAAGCTGACTTATCAAAAACAAAACCGCTAGATCATGTTTCATGACTCAGACTCTAAAGCAATTTGGATGTAAAAAGACACTTCCGGACAACTTTTTAGTTTAGCCCGAGACCCGGAATCAAACAGAAAGTGCTAAAAATGCCCTCGCAAAAATTTTGAAAAGCGCAAACAACGCGTTGCAGACTCGAAAATAATTAAATTATATTTATTTATAGCATTTTATTAAATAAATAATAATTTAATTAAAATATTAAGGTTTTATTTCAAAACGCGTTGTTGATAACGCGAATATTCCGAGTTAAAATTCATTTCTTTCGGACAAGGCACAATCGGGATATCAAATAAATAACAAATATTTTTATATATATTATAAAAATATTTATGAAATACTATCAAGTAAATACTTATTTTTATCGGAAAAATAATTTGAAAAACAATGGCGCAAGTTTCGTGACTCGAATCGATCGTTAACTAGTTCAAACGAGTCCCGAACCAATATTTACCAAAAGTTACACTTTTGGTCCGTGTGAAAATATTTACAAAATTTACCCCCATCTATTTATAATATGTCACTTTTTTTATAACTTTATATATATATATAAAAGTTATAATTTTCTTTTCATTTTATTATATAAAAAACACACACACATACATCTCTCTCCATCTCTCCCATCTCTCTCCATCTCTCCCATCTTTTCCGGCGAGTTTTCCGGCGGAGTCCAAAAATGCTTTTCATCCCCCGATCTACTCGATCCCCACCACCACGCGCCGTCACGCGCCCTCTCCATTACCGCCACCCCGCTTTCACCACATCACCACCTACACCACCGCCGTACAAGCACTACAAGGGTGCGTTTTGGGTTAATAAAAACCCCCCCCCCCCCCCCAAACCCCCCCCCACCCCCCCCCCACACCCCCCCCCCCCCCCCCCCACCAATCAGGGTGCGTGTGGTTTTCATTATACATTAGGGTGCGTCGGGTTTTGTGGTAACCGAATAGGGTGCGTTTGGATGGTTTATTAGCACCAGCAGGTGCGCTTGGTTTTTATTAGGCACCAGCAAGGGTGCGTTTGATTTGTTATGCACCGAAAGGGTGCGTATGGTTTTCACGGCAAGGGTGCATTTGGTTTTGACAGATGAGGGTGCGACTGGTTTGTGTCTTCATCAGCACTAGGGTGTGTTTTGTTTCAAAATAACACCAAAGGGCGTGTGTGGTTTCATGCCATCAACAGGATGCGTTTGGTTTTACAAAAAAATACAATATGGTGCGTTAGGTTTGACATAACACGCAACAAGGTGCGTTTGGTTGGCTGAAATACAACAAAGGGGCGCGTTTGATTATTTATAAAACGCAACAGGGTGTGTTTGGCTTAGTAGAAACATGAGTGGGTACGTTTGGTTTAGTAAGAAGCGCACAAGGGTGTGTTTGGTTGGGCGGAAAGCACTAAGGGCGTGTTTGGGTTATCAGAAACTCAAATGGGTGCGTTTGGTTTAACAGACTCGCACTAAGGGTGCGTTTGGTTTAACAGACTCGCACTAAGGGTGCGTTTGGTTTAACAGACTCGCACTAAGGGTGCGTTTGGTTTAACAGACAAGCACAAAGGGTGCGTTTGGTTTTAATAACAATCAACTAATAAAAATATATCAAGATTTCATAATTAATAAAAATCAGATCCAATGGTGGTATTGGTTAAATAAATGTGATATACATTATTTTCGTTTGTGTTTTGAAGCCTTTAGGGTGTGTTTGGATTTGGGTTTAATCCGCCTATAGGGGTGTTTGTTTCGCTGGTCAACGACCCGTAAGGGTGCGTTTGGGACAGCAGCTTTCGGGTGTGTTTGGTTAAGTGGTTAACAGCTTTCGGGTGTGTTAGCTTTACTTATGTTATATATTATTTAGTCTCGTTTAGATATAAATTGAAACACGCGAATAATTGCAATATATATTGATTAAGTGAAAACGTTAGATTTTATAAATATGGGGAACATTATATAAACGAATAGATCATGACGAAAAACCTATAAAATTACTATACTTAGTAATTTTCACTTTAGTTTCTAATATTTTAGAAATCTGATAAAAGAACGAAGTTATATAATTGTAACTTTTGTAAGAGCTTTAAAAACATAGTTTACATATTTCGTAATTTAAAAACGTGAGTTTATTATTATGCAAGGACATTTTAGTAATTTAAGTGGTGATTTCTGAAAACGTGTCGAAATATATTGTTGCAAATATTTTCTCACATCTTTGATACAATACTTGTAAAGAATTATATTCCTCAAATAATTATTGGATTGTTTGCCTTTGTTATATAATTCACGGTATGAATTATATATTTGTTCATTTTTCATTAGGTAATATATACGGAATATATTACACACCTTGCGTTTACTTTTTGATTTATTTATTTAACCAACCACCAAACTATTACAACTTGAAATCTAAATCTTTTATCAACGTGTCGCGTTGATGTGACTATCCATCGGGAAACCCAAATTCATCATCCTAGACTAGTGGGTCATAGTCGTTAGGATAAACCGCAACTTCGTGATCGAGCCCAACCGGTTTTCTGTTTGTGCTGTGCTTAGTATGTGCAGTTCTGCAAATCGTTCTTCAACATCAATGTGAGTTTATAGCCCCATGTTTTACTGGTTTTACATATATTTTTGGGGTGAGAACATGCTTGTTTACAAATGCATTTACATGGTTGATTACCTGTTTGGTTTACATACTCATTTATATATCTCGCGAGGAGATACAATACTTGGTTTATATTTTTGAACGTTTTAAACACATACTATATTTATGATTATGATTAGCTTAAGTTGCATGATTCTGTTAATTACTCGGAGGGTAAGCTGCGTATGTTATTTGAGAGATTATTTGGGTCTGGTGGTGTGACATGTGTGAGTAGTGCAATCGATGCTTGTTCGTATTGAATGGAAGGTCGGTTTATCTAATATACTTTTATTTTTTCCATATTAGTGTATGTATTGCCGGCATATATTATATAGTCATATTTCGAACTTGCTGTGTACAGATAATTCCATAATTATTTTTTATTTTAATACTGAGATTAAACAATTAATTTCACAAAAATTGCCTATATTTGTAATCTTAAATTCACAATAATTATCTTATATTTGCATTCTGAATTCTTAATTTTCCCTATTTTATACATTGACCCAATCCCCGTTCGGGTGACTAGCTATCACTGGGAACGAACGTTATACCATGTCGGATTACGATTGGATTGGCGCCTGCGGAGCCAACAATCACATACACATATTATTTTTAGAAATTCCCGGGTGTCCTTGGAGGGGACACATATGATGGGTACATATTATTTTCATTAATACCCGGGTGTTCTTGGAGGGAACACCCACGATGGGAACATATTCTTTTATTACTGCCCAGGTGTTCTTGGAGGGAACACCTAACGATGGGTATATTCGTACTGTTGCCTTGAATTAAAGTGCTACAAAACAGGTCTACGTCGCAGTTTCATGAACTTAGGAGTGTAATCATAATCACAGATGATGACTATTATATTGGATACAATGGTCATGCATACTTTACAAACCTTGGATTTGAACATATATTTATACATTTGTGACTATTTAAGGATTGAAATAGTCAGACATACTTTACAACTATTTGGATTTCTCAAAAAATCATACCATAACATTTTGAAAGGACATTTTGGGATTTAAATGGTCTTACAATGTTTTATAATACTATAGGGAGCAGTAGTCACTTATGTTTTAATTGGTACTGTGATTGAACCAGTGGGCAAATAAATTCATTGGAATTTACATTCATACTTATAAAAACCTATGAACTCACCAACTTTATGTTGACCGTTTTAAGCATGTTTTTCTCAGGTGAATTAGATGCTTAGATTATCTGATGTGCATTGGAGTCTAAAATGACAAGATTTCATTCATGGATTTCTACTTATATACAAATGATCAAATCTCGTTGTATCGCTTTCAAGCTTTTCATTGTGATGCAATTATGGGACAAATGTTATATCAATTTCAAGGAAATCAACGAGATTACTTTTCAAACGACACATTTAGAGGTCGTTCTCTTGTATCTAGCGCTGTGTATTATGAAGTAACGCCCCCGGACGTACTTCCGCTGCGACACATTTTTGGGGGTGTTACAGATTGGTATCAGAGCACTGGTTATAGAGAACTAGGTTGCATATTTTACCCTAGACTATAACCGTTTTCACAAGCATTGCATCACAGCAAACATTTTCAAAGTGCATACACACTACTTGCTTACTTGCTTACATTACTTGTAGCATTAAGTGCTTACGTGACATACATATATATATAATATATATGCTTACATCCTTTTGCATATATCGTACATTTATTTATATAAATACCAGAGCATTTCTCAGACATTGTGAGTTGCACAATGGTCTCATTTTACTTCTTAGACATTGTGATTGTACAATGGTCTCATTTACACATCAGACATTGTGAGTTGCATAATGATCTCATTTTACTTCTTAGACATTGTGAGTTGCACAATGGTCTCACTTCGTTCTCAGACATTGTAAGTTAAACAATGGTCTCACTTCGTTCTCAGACATTGTAAGTTAAACAATGGTCTCTAAGGATATTATTTTTCTTCATAGCTTTATACAATATCGTATTACGCGGAGACCGTCATAATTTTTGTTTACATGGACTTATGTATGAATATAAGTATTACAAGTCTTGTATGGGCGGGATTTGTAATATGAGGATTGATATGATAATTGCTATGTTAACAAAACCCGTCACAGTTTTGGTTTACATGGGATTATGTATGAATCTAAGTATTACAAGTCTTGTATGGGCGGGACTTGTAATAGGAGGATTCGCTATGATAATTTGCTATATAGAAAAAAAAAATTAAAAAAAAAATAAAAAACTCGTTCATTGGAACCCTTTACCTTATTTACTCTAACCGAGTACTCATTAACTATCTTGAACTCTAGGTCGATATTCCCTGATAGTTTTACTCCCCGTCTCCGAAGACGAGTTTTAAACACTCGTTCCCTACTCATTAGAGAACCTGCATACCTTGAAGGTTATGTGAGTACGTGTATTGCATCAGAAATTATTAAGTAGGATGATTTATAATCTCTTTATTTGAAAGGATTGGGACGCCTTTTCAGTTAAATAAAGAAATTGTAAATTGCCGAACCATAAGTTTATCAATTCATTATTTACATAAATTGGGACGCTTCTTTATGCAAATAATGAATTATGAATGAGTGGGCTTAATGGTATCCGATATGAAACGAGTATGAACTCGAACCCGATAATCACTGGAATCTGTTAAAAAGGTTTGGAAGCACAATAGTGTCTTGCCACTCAGCAGAATTTTAAGGCCTCACTTGGAACTACATGATCTCATTCTTAAGTTATTACTGCTGCTATTGCAAATCCTTGCAATCGTGAACTGTCTGTGGAGCTAACAGACTGAGTACAACATCCCATCACCGTCTGTTATGGTTATTGTCGTTATGGTTGCTGTTGTTGGGTCCTGGAGTGGTCACAGATTGTACAAACTTTATCCAATAGGTAATGCAACGTGGTGATTTCCGAAAACGTGTCAAACTGTTTGGTTTAATTATTTACACACACTTCTATTATATAATACTTGCAAAGTACTATATACTTTATATTAATCTTTCGATTGTTTGTCTTTGTTATATAATTCACGGTATGAGTTATATAATTGTTATTTTTCATATGTAATATATACGGAATATATTACATACTTTGCGTTTACTTTCGATTTATTTTATTTAACCAACCACCAAACTATTACAACTTGAAATCTAAATCTTTATCAACGTGTCGCGTTGATGTACTCATCCATCGAAAAATCCAAATACATTATCCTAGGCTAGTGGGTCTTAGCCGTTAAGATAAACCGCAACTTCTTGATCGAACCGTTTCGGTTTTCCGTTTGTGCTGTGCTTAATATGTGCAGTTCTGCCAATCGTTCTACAACACCATCCGACAATTTTTGAAATTTTAAATGACTATTTTACCCTTTGACTTTTTGGGTCTGACTTGACTTTTTGACTTTTGGTCTTTTATTGTCACTTAAAATCGATTACCGCGTAACCGGTAAAATTTTTGGAACATATTTTAATAATAAATCATATTTATTATTACATTACCTCGAGGCACAAATTTATCTTTAACTCATTTGACTTGAAAACGAAAAGATATATGTTATTTTTAAGCTCACTTATCAAAAACGAACCGCTAGATCACGTTTTCACGACTCAGACTCTAAAGCAATTTGATGTAAAACGACATTCTGGACAACTTTTTAGTTTTGCCCGAGACCCGAAAACAAACGGAAAGTGACTAAAATACCCTCGCAAAATTTTGAACAGCGCACAAACGCGTGCCGACACGAAAAATAATTAAATTATATTTAATTATCGCATTTTATAAAATAAAAATATTTAATAAAATATTAAGGATTTTATTTAAAAGCGTTTGTTGATAACGCTAATATTCGAGTTAAATTTTTTTTTCTTTTCAGACAAAGGCATAACCGGGTTCCCAAATAAATAACAAATATTTTTATAAATGTTATAAAAATATTTATGAAATACTATCAAGTAAATACTCATTTTTATCGGAAAAATAATTTGAAACGCAATGACGCAAGTTTCGTATTTTAAATCATCTGTTAAGTGGCCTAAACGAGACCCGAACCATTATATTACAAAAGTTACACTTTTGGTCCCTATGGAAATATTTATAAAATTAACCCTCATCTATATTGGACTTGCCACTTTACTTTATAACTTTTAATTATATATAAAAGTTATTATAATTATTTCATTTCAAAAAAAATAATATAAACACACACATATACACTTCTCTCTCTCTTCCAATTTTCCGGCGACCACCACCGGCCGGATTTCGGCCACCGCCACCGCCACCGGCCGCCACCCATAAAATTATACAAAATGTAGATCTACCTCCGATCTACCACCCCACTCGCCGCCACGCGCCATCCCCATCATCTCCACCCACCACCGGTGCCGCCTCCCCGAACGCCATCATCACCCCGTCATCATCGATGCTGCCCCACTTTCTTTTCGCAGCCACCGCACCACCAACGCCACAGC
>BQNB010139904.1:6096-16236 GCA_026074375.1 Tanacetum coccineum
ATCAAAGGCGATCTATACGTTTCTTATTAGGCGATCTATACAAGTTTCTTAAAGGCGAACAATACCTCATCGTAGGCGATCTAAACAAGTTTTCTTGTGGGCAAACTATACGTTACTTAAGGAGACTTATACGTTTCATCTTAGGGCGATTTATACACCATTAAAAACAACTAAACGAATTATACATAGGCAAAAAATGGTTAAACGTGCTCGTTCGTGTTGTTTCGGACTATACGCTTTCGTGTGACGTTCAACGACGGGACTTAAGACTTATACCATCGTGATCGTGACATCTTTTCGATCAACGTGGTATATTCGGATTTTACCGACGATAACCGTACTGGTTCAAATGATCAAATCCAAAGTCGTGACTATTATTTATTTTGCAATGAAGAAGAAAAACATTTACGAGGGAACGTGTTTTATTTTTAAACTTATTTCAAATTTGGCAAAATCAGCCCCTGGACTTTAAAGCCACTTCACATTTCATACTTTATTGGTTTAATTACCCTCTTTGTTAAAATCACTTTTCACCATTAGTCCTTACTTGTTATAAATCAGCTGTTAGTCATCCAAAGTGAATCGTTTGTGCACCGTTCGTCCTTATTTGAGTTTTGATCAACCGTTAATCAATTCAAGCTTAAAGTTAGTGCACCGTTCGTCGTTTTAGCTCATTTTTCGCCAACAAAAGCTCAAGTTCTTTAATTTCAACAATGATCTCAACAACAAATAATCATTGTTTCACGGTTTCTTCTTGATTTTGTAAAATCCCGCGAAAGATTCCATTCTTTTCTCGGTTTTAATCAAAGACTTGTAAAATCCCGTGAACATTAATTGATTTCAATCCACAACAACAATCACTTTACCTACTTAAGATCCGATATCCATTCACAACATCAAAATGTCAAATACCAATACCAATTTGCCAACTCAAACATCAAGTGTTCTTCAGAATGACACAGTTTCTTCGTGTTCAATTTCTAAAGTTCAAGAGAAGACACAACTTTCAAGAATTAAATGTATGAACAGTCTTCGAGCAACTCAGTCACAATTAAAGTTTCTCACAGATACTTTACAAGATTTTGGTACCATGCCTATCTTCAAGAGAACATTCTCTCAAGACTTGGATTTACTAGAACAACATCTTACCAAAGAAATAATTTCTCAGACTGATTGCAAGACTACTTTGACAAAACTCAGAACAACGTTTGAAAATGCTTTCAATTCAGAATTCAAAGCGCGTATGCAGAAATATACAAGATTTGATGCTCAATCCTTCTACGATGCAATGATCTTTAACATGGATTCCATTGGGAAATACATGCATGAGATAACTCTTCATCAACAACGAACTCCACAAGTGTTGAAACAAAAGAAGTTGATGCAAACACAAGAAGATCATTCAAATCCAATTCCAGCATTGAATGTTGATTCATTGAAAGTTGATTTAGTTGTCATACAAAACACTTGTTCTGAGAAAGAAGACAGTAATTCAGAGACTGCATCCAGCAAATTAGTAAAGGAATGCAGCTTGAATTCTGAAACAAAAGATGTGCATGCAATCAAATACAAAATGTCAAAAGCAAAAGAAAGATGCATGACATATTTTCGATCTCTTCATTCACACCTTCAAGTTCTTTCAAAAGATGACTTAAAAGGCACTCGCATCGAACATGGATTCAAACGGGCATTCATGTCACTCTTTGGTCAAGATGTTGATACTTTCACAAGAACAATGCTCCTCAACGTAGATCAACTACAAAAGCAACTTGACAAAGATGAATTTCAAGAAGATGGATCCATGACAGCCTTTTGGGTGGTAAACAACCAGTTCCAAAAGTTCATCGATTCAAAGTTTACATTGGATTATGACAGTCAAATGACAGACACGTACTTCGTTGAATACACTGGAATCGAGGTTCAACACTTCAGAGATACACTACTCCAACACCTGGGTAATGTTAAGAAGTCCGTTGCTGAAAGAACACGTCATCAAAGACAGTATGAAAGAAGGGTGAATAAAAGACAGGTGCAGACGCAAGAGAGTAAGATTGATACGGGTAAAGCATTGGATGCTGATTTGGTTAACACAGAAAGCATTAGGACAGACTCAATAGTGCAAGATGACAGCAGCAGGTCAGGGAATGATACAGATGCTGATGATGCAGATATCAGACCCATTTATGATGAAGAGCCAATGGCTGAGGTACAATTGACTGCTGAATGCAATATCTTTGCTATAGGACAACAGCATACTGAGCAACCTGAAATCATTGTTGAAGGTAGGGTTGACCAGTATCCTGAAACATGTCAAGTTAAAAGTCCTATGCTTGATTCATCACCTGATAACCAGACAACTGAATACTCAAAACAATCACTCGAGTCTGAAAATATTTTGCTCAAAAAGACAGTTGCCCAATTTCAAAAAGATTTTTCAAGAATGGAAGCACATTGCATTGCTCTCGAACTTAAATATCAAAATCAATCTTTAAAATCAGGGCAACATGGTCAAATTTTGAATGAAACAAGTAATAAAGCCAAGATTGAAAAGGAAATTGATGTACTTGAAACAATGAACATCGAATTAGAACATAGTGTGGCTACATTACGTAAGGAAAATGAGACTTTGAAACAGCATTACAAAGATTTGTATGATTCTATTAAAATCACGAGATCTAAGACTACAGAACAGACAACATCTTTGCTTGCTAATAATGCTGAATTAAAAGCTCAGATTCAGGAAAAGGTTTTTGCAATTGCTGCTTTAAAAAATGACTTAAGGAAGTTAAAAGGAAATAGTGTAGATACTAAGTTTGATAAAACATCAGTCTTGGGGAAACCAGTGTTACCATCACTAAGAAACCAATCAGTTGTTAGACAACCTAATGCGTTTAAATCTGCAAGGGCTCAAATGTCAAAACAACAGTTTGCCTCCCAAGTTGATGTGAACAAGAATTTGTCAAAACCAGTCACTCAACATTATTTGCCTAAGAAAACAGAATCCACCTTTGCAAAACCTGATCACATGATTGCATCTAGCTCATCTAGGAATAGTTCTAAGAACATGCCAAGATTTAGTTCAAATGACATGGTTCATAATCACTATCTAGATGTAGCTAAGAAAAAGATACAAGAAAGAGATAGGAACTCAACAACTAGTGTGCCTACTTCTGCGAGAATTCAAACCACTACTGATGATAGGAAACCAAACACTAGGAGCAACAATCAAACATCTAGGAGGTTGCCTGTATCTAAGAGTAGTCGCGTTACGATAACGGTTGTGCCCAAAGAAGATCACTCTAAGAGTTCTAGTTCTTTTTCAGATTCTAAAAACTTTGTTTGTTCTACATGTCATAAGTGTGTCTTTAATGCAAATCATGATGCTTGTATAACAAAACTGATCTTAGGTGGAAACCCACGGGTAGAATTTTCAAATCTGTTGGTCTTAGGTGGATTCCTACAAGAAAGTTATTTGACTCTTGCACAAGCAAGGTTGATAGTGAACCCCCACATGGTTCAAATGTTGATATCCCTAATATTCATGAATGCAAACAAACTCTGGATGTAAGTGCAGGTACAGGTACGTCATTCAATGGTCAAAAGCAACAAAGAATTGACCTAAATGCAGATGCACTATACAATGAAAAGCAGGAAAATCTCAAAGTGTGGTTGCTGAAACTAATGATATCTAAGAAACCGGTGTCAGAATGGTTTCACAAAAGATGAAATCTTCAGCAATGACGTCTGTTCACAACAGTTCAGGCCTCAAACCTCAATGTCAAATGACGTTTGATTACAACAGATCAAGCCTCGAACCTCAATGTCAAACGACGTTTGAACAAAACGGTTCAAGCCTCGCACCACAGTGTCAACAGAAGTTCATCAAGCAGCTGAGACAGTAACAACGTCAAATGAGCTGGATTTGCTATTCGGTCCTTTGTTCGACGAATATTTCAATGGAGAAAATCAAGTTGTTTTAAAGTCTTCCGCTGTCACTACTACTGATGCATCAAATAAACGTCAACAACAACCTGATTCAACTTCATATGCCCACCTTCCACTCTACGTACAACTTCCACCTGCTAATGGAAACTTTCGATTTGTAAATATTTTTAATCTCTCTTTATTTATTTATTTATAAAAATGTTGAAAAAATAAAATAGAAAAATATAAACCTAAAAAATCAAAATATAAAATCAAAAAATTTCAAAAATAACCAAAAATAAAACTTCTCGACATGTCTCTTGGAATCGATAACATTTACGTACCTAGAAATGTTGATTAACATCGACACGGGCGTGTAAATGAAGTTCGAGCGAGAGTTTCAACTGCTTTCAAAACATGTCATTTCTAAATTTTTCAAATGACTAGGTACATTAGTGCATAACTCGGTCCCGGAAATGTTTATAGGGAAGTGTACGCCACAGTGCCTTACTCTAAACTAGAAGGAGAAATGTCCTTACTATCATGTTTTTTAAAATCGTTGAACACGAATTTTCAAAAAGAACTTTCGATGTCAACAATTGTCTACAAATATATTGGGGTATTTTTCCATAATCTATAAAATATTTCCTTAAATTGTTTGGTTGTTCAACACTCCCTTCCATCCGAAGTAAGTTTTCAAAGAAATGTAGTTCGCAGAATGACATTTTTATGGAATCCAATTTCTTATGGGGATCTTTGTTAAAACAAAGCCCATTTAATGTGTTTGGGAACAGATCTGCAGGAAATGTCAATTTTATGTATCCAAACACATTCTTTGAAATAAAATGTGGAAACTTAAAATGTCAATTAAAAATATACATTGTTTGCACTAAAGGCAACTCACTATGACTCCGTCTTCAAACATTTTTGTGGTGTCATAATCAATGTTTCATTCCAATGTCAAGTTTTAAATAAAAAATTGGGTATCCACACATATACTGATGAAGGGGAGCTGTTGAATCTAAGTTCATAGCAATATCGTGGGGTATAATTTTTCTCACCCAAGGAATTTTTCATGTCAAATTTAATCAATTGTATTATCAAATACTAAGTGTTTTATTATTTAAAATAAGGGGAGAAAATGTGATTAAAATATGAATAAAAAAGAATGTGATCTAAAGTACTCAAGTGGTAAACCTTTCCTTTCATTTGCTAAAACCAATTTCGAATCTCGAGCACGATGTGTAGGGAGTATTTGAAAATAACAATGTCAGAAAATGGTTTTATGGTTCGATCTCTATACCCAACAACCTATTAATTTCACGATGATTCTGAAGTCATAAGGTGGTTAGGTTAGGTATAAGTCCTACGATCCAACCAGAACCGGAGGGATCTACCCAAGGACAACTCCATAGTTAGAAATAGGAATCCTTAGGTATGATTGAGAAGAATGTGCAAAAGTTGAAAAAATGCCGTACTAAGATTGAGCTAACACAAGAACAATCACAACAAGGTTATAGTAATAGACGTCTTGGTAACATTGAAGGGTTGAAGAATAAAAATGAAATTTATGGATAAAGGGTTAAAAGAAAAGAACCCTCCCACACAACTTAGACATAAACCGGGACAATACATAGATCTATCAAAATCACAAAGATGAATTGTTGATATTTAAGACGACAGACATGGACCCAGTAAAAGCATTTCCAACAACCCTCCAGGCCATTCGGGTTTCTCTCAAAAAGAAACTTGTCTCATTTGTCACCGTAGAATACACACGTTATCTATTGACATCTCACTTCGAAGATGATGGGAAATTGATTAGGTGGCATCTGCTCCAGCCTCCGATTACTAAAACAAAAGTGCACAAATCGATCTAGAGCCAAGAAGAGATCAAAGTATAAATTCATTAGGACACAATGTTCAAAATACACTTGTTCTGAAAACACCAGAAATTTCAACAAGTTGTAATACAAGTCCTAACGCATTATCCTTGAGATCATTGCCAGAAACATCCAGAGATTCTTAAGTATTCTCACAGTGAAGAATGGAAATATCCTGCTTGAGCCAACATCAAACAAGCACATGGTAGTGTGACTTGCAAGATATTCTATATGAATCAACATGTGAAAACTGGATACAATTTTGGTCCAGTAAATAGACATGACGACTAAATCATAAAATAGTAACTAATCGATTCACACTTACCGTGTTGATCTGCTTTGAGACTTCCGGTAGGATGATAACTAGCAAGCATGGTGAATCTGAATACATCTGAGTATAAAGATCTACTACGCTTTGAGCTGGAAACCCTGACAAGGAGCATTCTTTGAATCTACCTGACACAGGTATAAATATTAATAACTTAAAATGGGTGTACCGAGGTATAATGCAACCCTGAAGTCAAGATGAAATACAAAGCCATTAATACAGGGAGCTAAATTCCCCCCATAGTGACCCCCCTTTTCCCCCATTAGTGGAATTTCCCCATAAATACCCCCCCAAATTCCCCCCATTTCCCCATCTTTTATTGCATAACTGTCTTAATTTCAGGTTAGACGGCGGTTTTTGCAGGTCCGTCATCTAGCGAAGTCGATTCATAAACCACTGCTCATACTCAATCTTTCAAAGTCAATCGTTCAACATCAAGATAGTGATTCTAATCTATCCCCACAATCGAAGAGCCTCAAGTCAAAATAAAGAATCATCAAATTGGGGAGATTGTTAGACTTTATATACATATAGTGTCAAACAAGAATGTAACATGTATGAGCATGTTGGTCAAGAGCACAAGTTGATCAAGGAAGTCAAATCAAGATTGATTCATGTCAAAGGATATGAGCAATGATAACGATCGTCAGAACTAAAAGTTTAAAACATAAAGGCTCAATCAATATCACAAAGCATGAATGATCAAAGCCATTACAAACAAGACAAGACCAAAACAAGACAAAGCATAAACGTCAAAAGTCATATCTTCAACGTCAAGGGAGACAATGATAAATCAAAGAAAACTCCTAAAAGAATGTCATCAGTGGTACGGAGGAGTTTGAAGAAAGAGACCTCAACATTGGGGGAGATTGTTAGCCTTAATTTTATATAAGTCGAACAAGAATGATATCGGGTCTTATTAAGTCATAATAGTCTTGTTAAGTAATATGCTAATTCCCTGGTTCACTGGGCTGGCATAGTAATCTAATATGTCCATGTTTCGGCTCAAAGCCCAAGTTAGCCAAAGCCCGGCCAAAAAGGATATAATTAAAACAAGGCAGTGAAAAGCCACATGGCCACTCGTCATGGCTCCAAGGGTATAAATAGAACCTCTCTCCACACATGGCAGGGTGTGTGTACCATTAGCCATAATTTGTGTGTGTGTAATCTTCCATCTCTAGTTTCTCTCTAATAAATCTTCCAACTCTTCTCTTATCTCTTTTCTAGTTTTTGCTTATTTGGTGTAGCTTATGTTGTGAAATGGATTAAGCTTTTGGGATAACAATGGTGTTAACCATAAGCAACCAAACGCTCATGCTGCTAACCCGCACCCAAACAGACTCAGTCTGTTACAGCAAACCCACGCCTTGGGTCGTTATAAACTAACCTAAACGCACCCTGACTAGCAACTCTAACAAACCCAACGCACCCGTTTTATTTTGAGACAACCCAAACGCACCCGTTGGTGGTGTTGATTTAAAATTAACAGCACCCATGTGGACCTGTTAAAATCAAACACACCCTCGAGCTATGTAAACCCACAAAAACAAACACCCTTTGTGAGTCGCTGTCGTGATAGAGACGATGGTGGCTAGGGTGGTGACGTCGATGGTGATGGTGGTGGTGTTGGCTGGTGGAAATGGTGATGTGGGTGATGATGTTTATGGCGTGGAGATGGTTTTGTCGGGCAAGTGGTGATGGGAGTGTGAGTTGGTAATTAATGACGTGTAGATTAGATGATGATGATGGAGTCGATGTTGGATATTGTTGGCCGGAACTTTGACCGGGAAGTGGCCGGAAGAAAACAGTGATAAGCGGCCGCTACAGCTAGGAAAATCTTATAAGGAGGTGTGTTTGTGTTGTGATTTTATAAGAAATGATTGATATGGTAACCCTAATACTTCCTATATATACTCAAAATTATAAAAGAAAACAAAGTGACAACTCTCCCTATAGCTTAGGGTTAATGTTGTAAAATATTGCTCATAAAAGGGACTTTAAAGTGAAAAATTTTTGTATAATATATGGTTAGATAGGACTTGTTTAGGGACCACTTAACCGGATGATTCAAAAACACGAAACTTACGTCCAATAGCGTTTCAATTGATTTTTCTGAGAAAAAAATTAGTATTTTACTTGATAAGTATGTTCATAAATATTTATAACATTTAAATAAATAATCCTGTTATTTATTTTTAGTGAACTGGTTAACGCGCTAGTCTGAAATAGAATAAAAATGATTTCAACTCGAAGGGTTCGCATGATTTCAACTAACGTATTTAATAAATTGCGAAGTATTTTTATTAATTTTCATTATTTAATAAGACGGATAATTAAATATTATTATAATTTGATCTTTGTGTTTCTAAAATCTCGCGATGGGCAATTCAGAACACCTTGTTGACTGTTTCGGGTCTCGAATCAATAACTAAAAAGTTGTCAGGAATGTCTTTGTAAACATTAAATTGCTTTATAGTTCCGATAATGAACGTGATTTAGAGCTGCTCGCTTTGATAAATCAACCTCGGAATAAACATAAATGTCTCCTTTAAAAAAAATATGTTCCGAAAAATTACCGGTTAGGCAGTAATTGCTTTTAGATGAAAATAAAAGACCCAAAAGTCAAGACGTCAAGTCAGACCCAAAAAGTCAACGATTGAAATAGTCATTCAAAAATTCGAAAATTCTCGGATGTTACAGTACCTACCCCTTAAAGAAATCTCGTCCCGAGATTAAATTTGTGTTATCCGATTGTGTGACCAAGGAAAGACTTAAGGTTTAATAACTCGTTCTAAACAAGACGCTGATAACTTTATTCAACAAAATTCGGTGTTTCTACACTTCTCAATCTACCAAAAATTTTGGCTAGGTTTGTCCAGGATATTTAATCCATCAAAATGGGTATCTCAAAATATATCATTACAGATCTTATGACTGGTATAATCGCGTTATAGGGAAAGTCTCATTATAGTGAAAACCTCAAGAAGAAGGTGTAGTCGCGTGAGTATGTTTGTATAAGTTTCTAAATGTCCGAGGACGGAGTCTCGTTTCTACTATCTGTAATGTTCGATGATTCACATCAACGTGACTTATGGATGTAAGTACCCAACTTACTTGGCAGCACTAGGATGTATCGCGACCTAAGTCTTCCTACTAGTGGCCTGAAATGAATAGTCCAACTATCTGTTTCGTCGATAGGTGTTTACCTAGTTTAAGGGGAGTTGCATTACCTATTGGATAAAGTTGTATCAGTCGGGACCGCTCCAGGACCCAACAACAGCGACCATAACGTCAATACTATAACAAATGGTGATGGGATGCCGAGAATGAGGATATTTCGAGAAACAATATTCCTAGAATAAGGTTGAACAAAAGGGAGGAGCTTGCGGAAGAGCTTATGCAATAGACGGCGGAGTATGGTACTCAGTCGCTAGTTTGAGGACGAATCAACTCCATTACTCAAGTGTGTAACAAGTCTGTTAGTTCCACGAACAGTTCATGATCGCGAGGATTAGCAACGGCAAAAGTAATTACTTAAGAACGCGATAAGGTAGCTCCAAGTGAGGCCTTAAGATTTTGCTGAGTAGTAAGACACGATTGTGTTTTTAGACCTTTATAACGAATTCCGGTGATTATCGAGTTCATGTTCTTACTCGTCTCATATCGGATACCATTAAGCCCACTCATTTATAATTCATTACTTACATAAAGAAGCGTCCTGATTTATGTAAGTAAGAAATGATAAACTTATGGTTCGGGGATTTACAATTTCTTTATTTAACTGAAGAGGCGTCCCAATCCTTTTAAATAAACAGATTATAAATCATCCTACTTAATAATTCCCGATGCAATACGCGTACCCACATAACTTTTAAGGTGATGGATGACATGACGATGTATGTGCTATAGTGAGTATGGGACGAGTGTTCCAAACTCGTCTTCGGAGGCGGGAAGTAAAACTATCAGGGAAATCACATAGTGTTCAAGATCGTTAATGAGTACTCG
>BQNB010139905.1:2933-17488 GCA_026074375.1 Tanacetum coccineum
AGTTTCTCTTTCTTGAGTAATTCTAAGACTAGTCCTAGGTGCACTTCATGCTCTTCCCGGGTCCTAGAAGAAACCAAAATATCGTCAATGAACACTATCGTAAACTTGTCTAGATATGACCTACACACTCAGTTCATCAGATTCATGAATACCGCTTGTGCGTTAGTCAAACCAAAGGGCATTACTATGAACTCGAAATATCCATAACGAGTTCTAAACGCAGTCTTTGGGATGTCATCCTCATGCACTCTCAGCTGGTGGTATCCGGACCTAAGATCTATCTTTGAGAAGTACCGTGATCCTTAAAGTTGATCAAACAAATCATCTATCATAGGGAGTGGATAACGGTTCTTAATGGTCAACTTGTTTAGTTCTCTATAATCAATACACATCCTAAAGGAACCATCCTTTTTCTTCACAAACAATACCGGTGCACCCCAAGGTGACGAGCTTGGTTGAATGAAACCTTTGTCCTGGAGTTCTTTGAGTTGACCCGAAAACTCCTCCATTTCAGAAGGTGCCAATTGATAGGGAGATTTTGCGACCGGTATTACCCCAGGGACTAACTCAATACGAAATTCGATTTCCCGAATATGGGGTAATCCTGATAGGTCATCTAGAAATACTTCGAGATAGTCTCTAACCACAACAATCTCTTCCTGCTTTTGTTCCTTGGCCTTAGCACTCATTAGAAGTCTCACTTTCTCTTCCGGTCTTTCTCCTATAACTCTGCGTACTTTGCCGTCCGGTAGTGGTATTCTAACTACCTTCTCGTGACAAATTATCACAGCCTTATGGTTGGACAACCAATCTATTCCTATGATCACATCAAAACTCCCGCTTCTAAACGGTATCAAATTTATATTAAACACGTGACCTTCTATTTCTAGTTTGCATCCCTTAATGACCTCATCGATTTCTACTAGCTGCCCGCTATCTATCTCAGTCTCATAACTAAACCCCAAATCGTTGGGTTCTATTCCTAACAGAGGTATGAAAGTAGTGGAGACAAAACTATAGTCGGCACCAGAGTCAAATAAGGTTGTGGCATAATGATTGTTCAAAGTAAACGTACTCGTCACGATGTTCGGGTCCTGGCGAGCCTCCTCTGCTCCCAACATAAATACCCTTCTACATGCCTGGTTACCATTGTTCCCACAACCCTGACCCCTGTTAACAGCCACGACTTGGTTTTGATGGTTTCCCCCTGGCCTCTGAGCCTGATTCAACCTAGGACATGCTACCTTGATATGATCAGTACTACCACACTCGTAACAGGCCCTAGCAGTTGGGTTTCTAGCATTGATGGGGTTCACATTCCTAGGCACCACTCTACAACCCTTAGCAAAATGTCCTGGGCGGTTACATTTGAAACAAGTGCGACAAGGTATCTCAGGTGGATGGTGAAAGTTACAAGCGGTACACTTGGGTGCCGTACCCGTGTATTCTCTCCTAACATGATTTGCGATTGTAGCAAAAGCATTTCCAGTCCTAGTCCTCTTATTATCGTCCCTTCCATTCCTATCCTTGCTAGGTTATCCCCTATTTCCTCTCTTCTCAGGGTTCTTTTTGATTGACCCATTCCTAAGGGCTTTATCAGTCAGTGTGCCAGCAATCTACACAGCCTTTTGAGTGGTTGATGGCTTCGTTGCCGCCACCATCCCTCGAATCTGTAAAGCAAGGCCATACACGTACCTCTAAATCCTTCTATTTTCCGGGGTTACTAAATGAGGAACTGACCTAGAAAACTCATGGAACCTATCAGTATACGTAGCATGGCCGGCCCCGACCATGGCATGATTCCATAACTCAGTTTCCAACTTCTGCATCTCATTACAAGGACAAAACTCTTCCCTCATCAATACCTTAAAGTTATCCCATGACATACCTATAGCCACCTCTCGACCTAATGTGCGAATCTGAGAATTCCACCATGTTAAAGCCTTACCTACAAAAGAACCAGCAGTGTACTTCACTTTTTGGTTATCCTCACAACCACTCATATCCTGAACTGACTCTATCTTTTCAATCCAACGGGTGTAAACTACAGCACCTCCTTTATCATCATACTCCTTATGGTTACAAGCTAAGAACTCTTTATAAGTACAACCCCTTCTACCATTGTTTACAATGATATTCCTAACATCGCCTCGGATGTTGTCATTGATGACAGTGTAGCTTTGGTTCCTATTATCTCCCTGATTGCCTACCTGAGCCAACATGGTAGGTAGAAGGTTCTGTAATTGCTGGGCAATGATCGTGGAGAAGTCGGGGACTCCATTCACACCTTCATTAACTTCAACACCTTGGTCATTTCCTTGACCCTCTGGTTCACCAGTTGGTTCAACTTTTCTCCTCCTAGGCTCTCTCACTCTTCTACCTTCTCTACCAACCCGTCTACTCGTTCCCCCACCTCGTAGTGCGGCAGCAGGCTGGCCAGCACTTTGGGTCATCACCCTTGGCGGCATTATCCACACGAGGGAGAACATGGGCAACGTTATGTAGGCAGGAAGGTTACCATATATATAGTATAACTTAATATACTATGATACACCTCATACGGTCCTAAGGTGTCAACACCGATTTGTGTGAACGGTAATACTAAATACGCATGAGTCATGATATTTTTATAACTACGTTGGCCATCGTATTTGTACCCGTATCCTTTCCCAGTCGTACCCAGTATTAGGCTCACACATTTCAATGATTGACTTTTCTAATATGCTATACCATATACCCATATAAGCACGTATAAGCGGAACACCACGCTCATAGATCATATAACGCAACTATATGAAGGTTCCTAGGTTATAGTCTAGGGCAAGCCACCTAGTTCTCTATAACATTGGCTCTGATAACCAATTTGTCACACCCCGTCATAGGCGGAAACACGGGAATGCAACATAATGATCAATCATAACACAAGATACAAAATAGAGAAATCTAAAATGCATAAATAAAAGTGTCATGATGACCATCAACCTCAATAACTTTGAGTGATGACCCATCGAAGAACACAAAAAATAGTCGCTTATAAATCCACTTGCCCACGCAGGGGTCCATACTAGTCTTAAACATTAATCCTCAAGAAAACGAATCCATAACACACTTCAAAAGCAAGACTTCTCAAACATGATCCATACAGTATATACTTAAAGTCTGCTATCACACATCTCAACCTTAACGATCATTCTCTTCACCTAAAAATGATACTCAAAAACGTCAACAATAATGTTGGTGAGCTCGTAGGTTTGAAGGAAACCCAGTCGTTGTGCCAATAATTCAAACAGTTGGACAATTGTGTTATATGACAGTGAATATATGCAAACAATCACAAACCCATGACTTAGCATCCCCGCTAATCATGTACCAAGCCCTAGCATCCCCGCTAGTCTTATCACCAGCGTGTACCACCGCTCTTAGGGTCGCAACCTCGAATGTCTTACTGCACCTAAAGCCTACCAGCTGGAGCTATATATATGGCCAAGTTCCACACAGAATGTTCCACATAACCTATTGTACCAACACATATCATTCACATAGCAGTCATAAGAACATAAATTATCCCAAAAACAAAACCACATTTCGCACAGTTCAGAAAACAGTTCAAAACACATTTGAGTATCATTTTCCCCCAACAGAAAAGATGTAAAAAGTGGGGCTACGAGAACTCACCTCAAGCAAAGGTCTCAGCCAACCAACTCAATATTACACACGAAAATGCAACGACGTCCGAACACGACCTAGTCCAATTAATGTTCCACTTAGACATTTATTTCCAAAACAGTTTCCAGGTTTAATGCATAGCGGTCAGATGTGCATTGTACGGTCATTCTTAACGTTTTCAGTGGTGTGATAGTTGACAACTTAACTCCAAAAATATCACACTTCCAACTCATTTCGTAGCATAATATATATACTTATACTATTTAATAATATAGTAGAGTAATATAAGAAAATTCTTATAACAAACACTTGTAAATATACTTCGGTAAACCCATTCGGTACTCTTAGTTACCATTAATTAATCATATAGATTATAGAAAATGAAACGTTTATTTATGCTAAACACTTTAGAGAAGTTTTTAGAAAAGTTTCGAAGAAATACATTTTTCGTCTTTTAGTCGACTTATTAAAATAATAATATTTTATTATTTTATTGAAAATCGCGTTTTGAGTAAAAATTCTAAGTATAGACTTTTTACAAAATTTCAACATGACCCGTACGTTTATGAAATTTTTTCCAAGGTTTTAAACCTTAATTTAAAACAATTTTCCACTAATTCACCATTTTTCAACAAAATGCAAAAAATCCATATTTCACAATGTTCACCAAAACGTATTTCCCAAACGACTTCCAAAATAAATTCATAAACATGTTTCGCTTTCCGAAAGTCCGTCAAATCTCTTAAAAAGGCCCAATAAGGATCCATTAAGATATTCATACATATAATATATACTTTAGGCCCAATACCAAAGCCCATTAGTAAATATAAGCCCAAACAATAAGTAACAAAGTAACCCGGACTACAATAAGCACTCAATAAGCCACGGCTTATTGAGGCTTATTGGGCCGTGAGCCCAATAGCTCCAAAACTAATTTATTAAGCTCTAAAAATAAGCTAGTAAGCTATGTATCGTATTTGGTTATCACCATAAGCTATAAAAATAGTCCACAAAAATATGACATACTAGGGTAATAACCAAAAATACTTCTACTAACACCCTTGTGGTTTTCGAACCACCTTAAGCCCAAAATAAGCCGAAAAGTGCTTCTAAATAAGCTATTATCCAAAATAAGCTAATTAGCAACAAATGTTTTTCAACCATCACGACCACAATATTGAAACTAACAAACCCCTTTTTTCCTTTCTTCCATTTTCAAACCCAAACCGAGACCAAACAACCTTTATATTTCTTAGTTTTCTATTTTTTATGACAATTAAGTTGTACAACTAACATCTATGCATCAGAAGGTATTCAAAAGTACAAAAATATTTGAAATAAGATGACTTACAAAAATCGTCACTTTTGAACAAGATCGACACGAACCAAACAATCCAAACGTTGTTTAAATGTTAACCCGTGCACTAGAATCAACCCGGAAGTACCGAAACTCTCATGTTTTTTTTATCAAAGATTGAAAAATCAAGTGTGTGTGTGCTCTAGGTCGGACGAACAAGAGAAAGGAAGAGAGAAGGAGATTTTTTTGATTTTTGAAACTATAACATGAATTGTGTGTGTTTTAGGCCAAGACAAGAATACTTGTACAAGGGATGGACCATTGTTCCAAAATAAAAGCCATCTTGTCTCCCCCTTGTCTAGAACCCGCGGCTAGGGCATCCTAGGGGTCGGGATTGCCTTCTTTTATGTCGGGTTCACTTAATACTTAAAAATCGTGATCGTAAAATATTTCTCGAAGTTACTTAGCATTTTTATTCATCTTAAAAATACTTTTCTAATAACCTAGAGTATTTACACGACATATTTCCACATTATTCATGGGTTAAACCACCCGGAACACAATCAACATAATAATACCCTTAAAAAGAGATAATCCTGCACCATAATACCATAAATCACCATCAATCACGTTATTTCACATAAATCCACCACCGTCAACACGGTACAAGTTCTAACGAATCTGACAAACGTCAAATAGTCAAAGGACCAAATTAGAACATTCCAAAACACAAAAGGGCAAGGGTTACATCAAGCCTTTTATGAACTAATGTAATTCTATATTAGTTGACATATTTTAAGGCTAACAATCTTTCCCTGATATGTGGACATACGGAATTACTTACAATGTTTCTACCAAGTACAAATACAAGAAAATAAACATCTTTCAAAGCACTTCCAATTAGGGGTGTCATATGAGTTGACCTGACTCGACCAGAACTCGATAAGGCCTTATAGGGTCGGGTTGATTCGGGTCTAACTTAGCTTATCGGGTTTATCGAGTCAACCCGATAAACCAGATAGTCTAATAGGGTCGGGTTAGGGTCCTAGTTAGTTTCTTATCGGGTTATCGGGTCAACCCGATAAACCCGATAAGATATAATCACATATTAACAAATTTTTAATTTTTGAGCAAGAACATACTAGTAATTCCTTTTTAGTTAGTTTAGTGCATGCTCCTACAGTTTGTTTATTACGAAGTAACAATTTAACATACAATTGCACTCCTAGCATTCTAAAATGTGGATTAATAATGTACGCTTATAACAGTCACTCCAAGCATTAACGTTTTAACATAGAACAACAAGATTATATACATTTAAATGTGGTTTAATTATGTCATATGTTTCCAGTTCAATTAACAAGCTTAACATTATAAAACGGTTGGTCCAACATTCTGATACAATAGAAATAACAATTTTTGATTATTTGGCTTATTTTTATTCTCTTTAACAAGTAACCCGATAAACACAACCCGATAACCTACAACCCGATAGACCCGAACCCGATAGACCCGATTCTTTATAGGGTCGGGTTCTGGGTTAAGTTTTCTTTTTCAAAACCTGATAAACCCGACCCGATAAGCCCCAAACTCGACCCGGTAACTTGATTGGCACCCCTACTTCCAATGCTGAAGATATCATATGTGACTTCTGGTCTTGAAAATTATACTCCAGCTTGGATCTCTTGTGTCTTTACTTGTTCAGGAACCATTGTAGTATGCATGAGTTGGATTAACTTCCCCCAATCCAAGCAGCATGTCTTGAAAAGCTTTCTTCATAGACTCCTTTTTGGTGAAGTTTTTTCGAATCAACTTCCCCCAAGCCAACATCCCTATCTTGAGCAGATTCTGAAACTTTGATGTAGCTTGAACAACCTTCTATTTGTCATTAACGTGCACAACGGAATTTTGTAAAAGAGAAACCATACCAGATACTACTGCTACTTGTCATTAGGTCTTGGTGAATATTCATTCGGGGGGTACATGCAAGAAATCAGCAACAATCCTTCTCACGTATGTAGAATACTTCACAAACCATACTAAGTAAAATAGTATACACTACTTCCCCCTGGAAGTTGACTTGGTAACATCAAAGTACACATTTCCCCCATGATTGTTTCAAACTCTTGAAAGCATCATTGTTGTGTACGCACATATACTCGAGAAGTTCTTGTCATAATTACAAATCTTTAAAAGTTATGAACGTCGTTGAAGAACTTTTGAAAGTTTTGCTTAGACTGTGAAGTACAATTGTCGTGGAATAGCATAATTATATCCCGTAAGAATTGCTAATTGCATCTTAACCTTTAAACTCTCTAGCAACTTACCAATCTCGTATTCTATCGGCTATACTGATGACCACTGATGGAGACAACCCAATATTCCAAACTTGAAAAAGAAGTAAAATCCCCTAAATTTGTTACTTAAGCTTACACTATTGTTGATTGAAGAACGGTGTAGAAGCAAACCTCTAATTACCCTATACCCATCATCAAAAGTATAAGACGTACAACACCTCTTGAAATTATCCACATCGGCATCTGCGTGTGACACTGAGTACTACAATGTAACTCCTTTAAGTGATAGTTAACCAGGTCTTCAACCAACCACCCCGACTACTAGGAACTAGATAATTCAAGTCTCAATCATAAGTTGTATACGTTCAAGCAAGTCATCGATCAATAGATGGGTTTAAAGAAAAGAGGTAGAAAGTAGAAGTAAGTCTTGATGATGAAATAAGTAGACGTCTTCATGAAACCACTTCAATCTCAAATATGAAATACCGTACAAAAACCCCATAGTCATCTGTCATTAAATAACAATACTAGCCGATTTGACATTTTAGTGAATCTTTAATGTTATTGGATCGTTTTAGCATTAAGTGTTGTGTTTTGATTGAATGTTGTTAATCTAGGATAAATGTTGTAATGAATTGTCATTAACGGATAAACAATTGTCTAGATAACATTGTCATGAAAGTATAATCGTGGAATAAGGGCTTGCGGTGTAAATGAATTTGACTTTGAAGGTTAATTGATCAAACTGCATGTGTTGACTAGTCAAACTGCATAAGTTGACAAGTCAAACTGCATAAGTTGACAAGTCAAACTACCTAATGGTTGAGGTCAAACTGCCTAAGTTGACTAGTCAAACTTTGTCAAACCACGGGAGTAAAGTTGAGAAACCACAACTTTATGTTTGACAAACCGCTGGTTTGTCTTGTGCCAAATTGCAAAATTTTGATATCAAACCGCAACTTTGAGAGCTCAAACCGCAACTCTCAAATCGCAAGTTTCTGCCAAACCGCAACTACCAAACCACAAGTTTCTGCGAAACCGCATGTGTCTGCCAAACCGTAACTGCCAAACCACAACTTTTTTGCCCAGCCGCAGCTTTTCTGCCAAACAGTGACTTTTGCTAAAAAGTACTATTCAACCCAAAAACTTAAAAAACCTTAAATTTTAATGTTTTTGGCCAAAATTTTTTGCAAAACTCATTATATTTAAGCTATATCCATCATAAAAACACAAACTTTAACATTAATAACATCAAAATTTATGGCTTTAATTTTTCGAATGAAAAGCTTAAAAACAAGCCATTTTAATCCACGACTCAACCAAACACAAACATGAAACGCTCCTAGGCTCTGCTACCAATTGTTAACATTATATAAGTCATTATGTTTTTTTGAATGATCAATCTATGGTAGAGTTAAAGTCAAATTCTCAAAGAATGACTATGAACCTGAAATTTGTTTAACAAAAATAGGTTATCTCATTAATGATAGGTATTATCTCAATAAGCAAATTCCTTAACTTTTGTTTGACTTGGTGCATTAGGTGTTGTATATATGTAAACTGCTTTGGTTACTTTTTTATTAGACAAACTATTTATAAGAATAATTTTGAATCCTCATGGTTTTGCTAATTATAAGAATAACCCTAATAATAGAATTCTAAGACCCTAAAGCGAAAAGAGTTTGGGGTTACCTAACCATTTTGACATGTAACAAAATTACCTATATCAACCTGTTTTACGAAACCACCCGACTCTTTACAGAAAATCACCCATATCAATTATTCAATAAAAAATTAAGTTTGTAACAATTAAAAAAATACACTGCCATGCATTGTCGTCTCTAAATTTGAGGGTCTTGAATAGCAAATGAGGTACAGTTTGAGATATTACCATATTAATCATAAATGATAACATGAATATCATTTAGCTAAGTAGCATTACATAATTACAAATATAACATCACCATTAATGTGTTAATATCACCATCAATGTGTTAATATGGCCAACTAATAACTTGAGATCATAACCATTTTATCTTTGCAAGTCCATAAGCTATAAGCAAGTTCAGTTTCAACAAACCTTAAACAATTTCCTATATTCGCATTAATCTAATTAGAACTTGTTAGTTATTACGAAAATTAAAATGGTATTACTTTATTCATTGCTGGCATTGCATTAGTAGCACCTTTAATCCCATTATCTACACAAGAATGTGCAACTAATGCCTGAAAGAAATTCAAAGCTAAGAAAACAATAACACTTTTACCTACTGTATCATAAGTTCTAATTTAATGATATACCTGGGTATGGGTCGTTATACCTCTCAGCTAAGCTCAGCTACTTTGTAGATTGGCTATTTGTTGTCTAAGCTGGACCAATAAAGAAAGCGAATGCAAAATTTTATATAATAAACTTTAGAATAGTACACAAATCCAACATTAGATCTCTTTGAAAGTAAAGATATTGAGGTTACCCGACCATTTCGGCATGTAACAAAATCACGTATATCAACTCGTTTTACGAAACCACCAGACTATTTACACAAAATCACCCCTATCAATCATTCAATAAATAATTGAGTTTGTAACAATTAAAAAAATAAACAGCCATGCATTGTCGTCTCTAAATTTAAGGGTCTTGAATAGCAAATAAGGTACGGTTTGATATATTACCATAATAATCACAAATGATAACAGGAAAATCATTTAGCTAAGTAGCCTTACATAATTACAAATATAATATCACCATCAATGTGTTAATATCACCATCAATGTGTTAATATGTCCAGCTAATAACTTAAGATCATATCCATTTTATCTTTGCAAGTCCATAAGCTATAAGCAAGTTCAGTTTCATGAAACCTTATACAATTTCCTATATTCACATTAATCTAATTAGAACTTATTAGTTATTACAAAAATCAAAATGGTACTACCTTATTCATTGCTGGCATTGCATTAGTAGCACCTTTAATCCCATTATCTACACAAGAATGCGCAACTAATGCCTGAAAGAAATTCAAAGCTAAGAAAACGATAACACTTTTAGCCTACTGTATCATAAGTTCTAATTTAATGATATACATGGTTATGGGTCGCTATACCTCTTAGTTAAGCTCAGCTACTTTGTAGATTGGCTATTTATTGTCTAAGCCAGACCAACTGGCGCGCTAAAATATTTTTTACTACCTGCATAAAGGTAGTGTTAGTTTTATATGAGTCCATCTTCAGATGAACAAATGATAGATAATTAAGCTTTTAAGTTTGAGCTACACAACTTACCTTCTTATTGCGGAACATCAAGAATTGCCTTCTGTATATATCTTTTGAAGAACCTAAAGTTAAACAAATGACATTACTAACAAAGAATTAATTTGCATACATATGAAATAAACCATCATATACTTTATAACTTTTTCTAGCCATTACCTAAATCATTTTGTTTTGTGTGAGTAGCCTCCGGTTGCGAAAATTTCTCTTCTCCTTGTTTCACCTTCTACCGTACTTGAACCCTAATCATCAAGCTACCACCTTTACTTTCTCTAAAAATATCTATGACTATAATTACAAAAATGTTTTAACGCCTAATAATCATATACCTAGACAAAAAAAGAATGCACATTATAGGTGATAAAGAGATGGTTCGGTACTATGTAGCACTAAATAATCCGAGTTATAAGAGCAAGAAGAAAACCTTTCATGGATTTATGTTTTGTCTTCGGTGTCATTCCCTGCATAAATCAGAAAGTACATTGATCGATTTATAAATTGAAAACTAACTAACATTTTATATATGAGTTTCAAAGGTTAATGGCTTTACAAAAATCAAAAGAGTTTTGTGATGTTTCATTGAATCTGTAGAACTATAGCATGATTTGAAACGCATTTTAGTAATGATAATGGCTGAAACAAAACTGTAACTTATTTTTGGATAATTATTTGAAGGAGTCAGAATTAAATGAGGATTCGAAACTATAGTATGTTACTCCTATCTTTTATAGAAGCATTTAGAAGAAGTTCGGGAGGAGTTACAAATGGAAAGTATACAACATTAAAGTCTATATAAACTGATTTTCGAAAGGGATTTGAGAAAAATAAGTGTAAAGGAAGAATCACATGGAAGAAGTTTAGAGGATTGTAGTATTGTACTTACCATATATGCCGTGAAACTGGTTTACCAAAGCCATTCTCACTGTAGCTTACATTTTTATATTCTGAACACAAAAAAAAGGATTCAAAATATGCAACGATAGATACACTAAACTAAAAAAAGTTTAACAAAATTGTCACAATAATTGTACTTACATGTTCATCTATAATAATCACTTCTATATTTTTGATATGTTGTTTGCCATGCATTGCTTGCATCCAAGTGCTAACAATTCGAACACGTAATTTGATGTTGTCTTTCACAATAGACAGATCATTGATATAACCTGCAACAAATGTAGCATAGTATTTTTGTTATTAAAATTTGATTAGAAGAAGATTGTTGTGAACATCAACACAATAGATGTTGCATTATATAGCATGAAAGATTTCTAAAAATAAGGCAAACACATTAAAATTGATTCGAATGTATCAAATCACAAAATAAAAAATATCATGTAGTGCTTACATATTCGATTTGGAGTCACTGCATATGAATTTATTTTAGGTTGGTTTTTAGAATTTGACTCTGTTTTATGTCGGGAGCGTGTGTTTTGAATAAGGAGTTGGATGAATGAGTTAGAAACCAAGACTATATCTATGTAGGGTAACAACTTTTCCTTCTTCCAACTGGTGCTTAAACTAGTTTACCAAAGCCATTCTGTTAGGAATCGAGAAAAGACTCGGTCACTTCGAAAGTTGTAATAGTATAGCTCGTAGCATAATATTTGGAAACTTACCAAGCTAACCAGGTCAACATAAGTCATCCTTATGTTGACCGGCCTATGCAAGGTATATATACCCCTCTCCATGCCTTGGAGAGGGTTGGTTGTTCATTTGATTACTCATAATATTATATTTTCCTTTCTTTCTCACACTAAGTGCTACAACCCTCCTTTCTCTCTCTAAACTTTCTTTCTTAATTAGTTGTTAAGTGATTTGATACTTTTACATTTGGTATCAGTTGCCATAGGGTGATATCGTGAGCTTGTGTGCGTTTATATCTTGGTTAGATCATTGGGTTTAGTTCTTCTTTGGTTTTCGTGTGCTTTAAAATACAAACCCGGATTTTTGTGTTTAATAGTGTTAAAGTTTGTGTTTTTAAGCAAGATATAGGCCTAAGATAACTAGTTGTGTAAGAAATATTAAGGTAAAACGTCAAAAATGGTGAGTTTTTGGTATTTTTTATGGAAAAGTACGTTTTTATTTGAAGGAAGCGAAATGTGTTATGAAGGTAGCGAAATATTACATGCAGCTAGCGAAATATGTATTTAAGTGAAATATGTTGTTGAGCGAAATATGACAGGTTGACTTCAAGAGAAATACGTCATTTCTAGGAAACGAAACTCTGCTTAATTTTTCTTAGATCAAGCGAAATATGTCTAAGCAAAATATGTTGCTCAGCAAAATATGTTTCTAAGCAAAATATGACTGGTTGCTAAGTTCAAGCAAAATACGTAGTTGTTTAAAACGAAACTCTGTTCAATTTTTCATATTCAAGCGAAACATTACATAATCAAGCGAAATATTACCTTTGTCATATTCAAGCGAAATATTACAACAGTCACAAAAAGATTTTATTTTCTACGGTTTGTCTTACTTTATAAAATCTCGCGAAATACTTGGATTTCTCGGTTTTAGTGAAGGTTTGTAAAATCCCGTGGAATATCAATCTTATTCACCAACAACAACAACTCTTAATGCAATCCTTCTTTATCACTTTTTGATCACTCGTTAATCATTTCACTTTTCAATTAATTTAAGATGACAACTTTAGCAGAACACATCATTGTTGCTGGAGCTCAGAACTGTCCTCCAATTCTTGAAAAATCAATGTATGGTTCATGGGAAAGTCGTATACGTCTATTCATTAAATGGAAGAAACATGGTAGAATGATGCTTGATTTAATCGATAATGGTCCATTGGTTTATCTAACTGTTGAAGAAAATGGGAAAACTAGACCTAAGAAATACTCTGAACTTACTGAAGCACAACAACTTCAAGATGATTGTGATGTTCAAGAAACTATCATTCTTCACGATTTTCCACCCGATGTGTATGCACTTGTTAACCATCAAGAGGTGGCTACGGATATTTGGGATAGAGTGAAGATGCTAATGAAAGGCACTGAATTATCATACCAAGAACGTGTATGCAGATTGTATAACTTGTTTGATAAGTTTTCTCATGTTCCAGGTGAAACACTGTATTAGTACTACTGGAGATTCTCTCAGCTCATCAATGACATGCATATTATTAGGATGACTATGCAACAAGTTCAAGTCAATACCAAGTTTTTGAATGCTCTTCCATCAAAATGGAGCAAGTTTGTCATTAATGTGAAGTTAGCTAAGAGTTTGTATACCACCAACTATGATCGGTTGTATGCATACCTTAGTTAACATAAATGACATGCTAATGAAGTTCGTATCAATTGTGAAAGATATCCGGATTCTTTTTCTTTCGTGGCTAATTCTCCAACTCTATAGAATCCATCTCAGTCACCACAACATTCAAGTTATTCAATGTATCCACTTCCTCAACAATTCACACCAGTTTATGCATCACCCATTCATCATCAAAACCATCATACTCCAGTCAATCCAGTAAATTTACAACAACATCCAGTTTCCCCTCCACCATTCATATCTCCTTCAATGACACCATAATCTCAAGATAAATTTCCCCAATTAGACTCTGGTCTTGATGTTCCTAAGTTTTAGCAAAGAGAAGATCTGATTGAATGCATCAACAAAGTAATGGCATTTCTGTCTGCTGTAGCATTAAGGTTTCCACCATCAAACAATCAACTCAAAACATCGTCTAATCCTATAAATTAAGCAACCATTCAAGATGGCAGAGTCACTGTTCAACAAGTTTAAAGAAGATAAATTTAGAGTTATGCTGGTACAGGAAATAGAGGAATTGCTACTACTTCAAAAGGAAATGTTGTAGTTGGTCCACAAAGAGTTGTGAAGTATTATAACTGTCAAGGAGAAGGGCATATGGCGAGATAGTGTACTCAACCAAAAAGGGAAAGGGATGTAGCATTCTGAAAAAACATATGTTGATGATTTTGAAGATAATAAGATACATAGTGGTAGTAATATCATTTTGTACTCTCAATATCTGCAAGAGATACAAG
>BQNB010139906.1:0-17488 GCA_026074375.1 Tanacetum coccineum
TTAAGGTGTAGTCAGAGCGGATCATACAACAATCTAAGAGTCTTTGAAAATGATGTAAAAGGCTTTACTACATCATCTTCCAACTTGCAAAATGTAGCATTTGTTTATGAAAATACCAGCAGTACTAATGATGTTAGTACCGCTCATGGTGTTTCCAATACTTCTGGTCATTATTCAAAGCATGAACAAACATCAACATCCTCATGATGCTCACCTGAAAATGATGCTTTAAAAAGTCAACACAATGGTTGGTGAGAGTCATAGGTTTAAGACACATAACAAAACATTTCAAACAATTGTTGTGATTACTAAAACAGTTCATAACAACCATACGTGTCCCGCAGTCCACGTATACATCACATCACTCACAACAGGGTCATGGGTAGCTCATTACCCTCCGATCGAAACACAAAGTCAGTAAGTATTATTTCAACCCTTCAGTTGGATTTGATTGAGTAGTAAACACCACTCTCTAACCGAACTAACATACCTCAAAACAACTCCAATTGATCACAAAGCCATGGAGCGTACCACATAAACGACTCCAATAAATTCACACAGCCATGGAGCGTATCACATAACATATAAACACATAATCAAAGCAACTAAAACATTTAAACTCATAGCATCATTTTCACCCAAAGAAAACATAAGAAAAATGGGCTATGAAACTCACCCGATGCTAAAGCAATTCCCAAAATCCTCGCACGCAACTAAACAACAAAATAACACGTGTTACACGCTACTAAGCCAAAAGCTTAAGCACATGTAACAATCATATGATGGATTTATAAGGTGTTTATTTACCCTCATGGGTCACCCCGACACCATGCCCAACATTTACCAATTCGTTTACATACTTTTTCAGTGTTCAACAATTTACTCGAAAATACAGAATTTTAGTGTCACTTTACTATTTTCTAAACCACACCTACTGACCTTTATAAATTTTACCAAAAATCACGCATTCAATATTATGAGTTTACTATCTCCATGATTTTTCCACTAATTTATATCCCCTTTTAATTGCCCCAAATAAAATCAAACTTTTAACTACTCAGTTTCAGATCTGTACAAACACTAAAAAGTTTGGACCTAAAACCCATACTTAGACTCCAAATCAGAAGCTCTACTTTGAGGGATTTTTAATAGACACATAGAAATAAACTCCTGTAGATTGGCTAATCCTAATTAAAATTTTAAGTGGGGGTTTTACACCTCGTAATCTGACCTAAATCTGACCCGAATTTACTGCTTTAACAACCTTTCTTGTAACCAACATTTGAATGACTTCCCTACCTTAAAAACTTTCGAGGCCGGATTTTTTGGAAACTAGACTCTCTGAGATACAACCTAGGCTTAAGAATAATATCAATTCATGCCTTTATCACCTAGATATCATCAAAACAACACAGCCCTAAATTCTGCCAAATCCTAATTCAAGTTTTAACGCGAATTAAACATAACCAATTACACCCATAAGCTTCTAATTAATCCCTAATCATTATAACATGTTTATTATATCATTAATTACAGATGTTATGAAACCCTAATTATCCATCATAATAATTATTACATGATTTAATGATAACTAATTAACAAAAGCTTAGTTGAAACATACCTAAACCTTGATTCTTGAACAACAAATCACCTAGCTTGATCTTGAATAAATAAAATCTTTTTTTTTCTCTCTGCCCTTGAGTTCGATCGGTTAAAAAAATATGAGGGTTATGAGTTTATATTTATAGTGTGGGGAAAAGGAACTAGATAATTACCAAATTAGAATCCTAATTATACTAAAATTAGTATTTCCCTAAATTAGAGTCCTACTAGGATTAGGCTTTATTCTTTTTTTTCTTTTTCTTTTTTTTTAAAATTCGTATTTACTATTCATGTATATAAAAAATTAATCTTTTATTAGTTAATTAATTACCTTCAATACCTTAAGTTTTTATAAAAACCTAAGCTAATTTGGTAAACCAAAAACCTAAGCTAATTTGGTAAACCATTTAGCTTAAGAAAATACCATCAAAAAATGTAACTTTTCTCTCCTTTTCCTAATCAAGCTTTCTATATATTGGAAAGTTTACTACCAAACTTCTATATTTCAAAAACCACATATTCATTTTCCGCATAAAACCACACTGGAAAATTTCCTATAAAACGCTAATCCTACAACCAAGTATTACATACCAATGCATGGCAAACGAGCCTTTCATATCCCTTATCAATCACCATAACGTGACGAATGGAATATATAACACAACCAAATCTACACACACACTCAAAATTGAAGATCGCCTCGTGCATGAAGACAACACCTCAAAAAAAATGATATTAAATCACATACTTTAAACCCAAAAAAAAAACCACTTAGCACACATAATAACACATAGGTCACACCAAGAATTCACACAAAATATGACTCTTATAGAGAGCCATTTCTAAAGGTTATAAACTAAACCTGCTTAAATCACGGTTTGTCACAGATCTTGACATACCCCAAACCGGGTACACTGTCCGTTCAAGTGTTGTCTTTTTAGGTTTGTCGCGCTTAAATATAAAAATGTATAAACTTGACAATCACTTATTATAAACAACCACACGACACACATCAGCATCTTTCAGAGGGTGTTAATAATCGGAATTTTGATTATAGATTGGTCAATTAATGGTAGTTGGGAATTAACCACTAACAAACTTGGATGCCCTGCTCGTAGATGTATCATAAGGGAATTGGGATCGCAGAGTAAGTATAAGATAGACCTCAAATGCCAATTCAGCTCTGTCGATATTAGAACCACTTTTGGAACTTATAATTGAACATTTCAACAAGAAAAAAAATCATAGCATATATAATTGAATGTTAGGTTAGCATACTTTTCTCCCTGAATTCTCTATCACTTTACTACTATGCATTTACTTTCCTGTAGTTATCAAATCAACTTTAAAAACCATTTCCAAACGTGACATATTCAAATTAAAACTTGTAAACCTTAGCTCTTTGGACGACCTCGTATTTACCAAACTTCTGCACTATATACGACCGAGTTCTCTTCCCGTTAGTACGTGTATCGGTAGACGAGTTTTATAAGTTTTAAAACTATTGGGCAATTATTATTGCAGAACAATTTACGCATCAAGATTTTGGCGCCGCTGTCGGGGAGCTAAAATTAGTTTTAGTTTGATTACCTAAGCATTGCGAAAATCATTATGCTGAGGGCATAATCGATAAACCTCACCATGGAGCATTAAATCATAAGTCTTGACTGCAAGGGAACCATCACCATGCGGACAACAAACCGAAATAGGATGCAATTTAGAAAATTTTGAGATTAAGAGTCAATTCATGACGAGTAAGTGAGGAGAGGATACCTTTTCCATCATATAGGAAACAAGAACGACGATTCCATTAAGAGCAGTGGAGTCTAGTTTTTAGACATGTCAGCTTATTCACAATATCCTCTGAGTATCACAACATGAGTCTGCTCATGCTGCGGACGTCTTCCCAAATTACTCTAACTGGAGCCACTAAAAAACGATGGGTGTGCATAGAACTTCCTCCAGAGAGCCGCTGTCAATTCCGTCCTGGATCTTTCCCAATTTCCTGGGATCAGTCCTAAAAAGACTTTATTCCAAGGTTAATGTCCACCATCAAAATAAGCCGAAGCAAGCTTGAAGAGAATATTTCACGCCACTTCAAGCAGGAAGGAATGAGAACTGTTATACCAAGCCTGTGAATGAACGGGTATAATAACCTACTCTATAAATGAATCACACATTGACATCAATATCCACAGAAGGTAAACATCTTCATATAATGGTCTTGGGGACCCAAATTGAAACCAACAACCGGCCAATTGCTTGACCACAGTGGAAGGAGTACGCTCAAGACCTCGAGATCGAAGATCATCCAATCAAATCACTTGGACCGAATTGAAAAGACCTCTAATATAACCGATAAATATTGCCACTCGAACTGAAGTCAAGAAAATGGAAGATCGAATTTTAACAACTTGTTTAAGAAAGAAATGATCTTAACTAACATTAATGAGATTTCCAAGAATATAGCCGATCGTTATGCCACAACACATGTACCTAAATGCCGAGAAACTTCTTTGGAATCTTCACCAAGATGGAATACCCAGATAGTAATTTGAACGGAAATAGTATTTAGAAAAGGATAGATATTGATGATTGAGCGTTTGATTAATTAATTGTCTATTTTCCATTTTATTGTTTATTCGTCGTTTTTTATGTGGTGTGTAGTATTGCCTATGGAATACGAAGCCCTCAACTTTAAGGAGGAAGCGCCATCAAACATAGCCCAGAGAGTTAATGGATCAGATAATAAAGGATGATTATGTGACAAGAAGCAATGAACGGGAGACGCGCTGCGCGAGCTTTGCGAGAGCGAGCCTAGGGAACCATCATCAACAACAACTAACAAATAACAATAACAATAACAACCGGTAATAATGATTTACCACCGACAGCATAATTAGAAACGAAGAAACCTTCAGAACTATACTGCCACGGAATTGGTATAAGACTGGAAACCTTCCCTTGTGTAAAAGATGTAGACTACATCACTGACGACCGTTGCAGGTGTGCAAGTGTCAGGTTGCACAAGGAGAATAGTGTCACCAGACCAAAGTACTGTGTGCAAAAACAACTAGGGCCACAAGAAAAAGCATACATTTAGAGAGTAAGCTTGCTTTTTAGTTTCACTTTAGGATTTCTACCTTAGAAACAAACTCGTCGAGCATATACAAGTCTCATCAGAACATCTTTCAATACTAAAACCCCAATCATCAAGCAACAATCTTGTCGTCTGTTACTTTTATCCTACTACGAGATACTTAGCATAAGTATCAACTCTTTTTCATATTGATCAAAGTTTGTATGGTAAAGTCTATCCATGAAATCATAAATGTGGATGATTCACGTACATCTTGTTAACTGATGATATCAAAACTCGACATCATTATGGTTCAATTTAGTTCTATGTAGTTCAACTCTGAATACGTTTCCTCATTACCTTTGCAACATAAATTATCATCCTCGCGAGAGCGAGCGAGGGGGCGTCAGACAATCGGCAACATCTCAATATTATCTATCAATTCATGATCCATCAATTTTTCTACACATTACCATATCATGTTTTTTGTTTATGAGCTTAGTAGAAGATTTATGATCATCTTATTGACAATAGAATTATGTCACTTCTTCGATTTGAATAATGGATATTATAAACCTCTAAGCGCGAGCGAGAATTTATAATCTCAGTTACAAGGAGTTGGAAACGCAGAGCAGATTTGTAATGACAAACTTCTAAAAATACGTAGGCTTAAGTATATAACTACGTACAAACACAAGGTCTCTTTCAATCCTTTTGTACAAAAAAAATTCTTTACTCCACATTAATCATATTACCGTGCGAGAGCGATGATAATCTAACCTTCATCATCCTGGTCATTTTCATAATCTTATCTCACGTGATTAGGCAACATCTCGAGAGCGCGAGGAAGAGAGCGCGCGAGCGAGGCATTCCTGACCATTACTCATTCCACGATCTCGTATTCCTAAATTTTCCTGTTTATATTCTTCGCAGACAAATAAAACAAGGAAACACACAAGAAATCCTATACATTGTCAAAATGATTTCAATACCACTAGGGTAATGAAAATTTTGAGCAAAGACTTGTGATAGCATTTCTTATTAGCGATGATTGACTTTTTTTAAGTGTTAATGAATAAACGATTCTCTTTACAATCTACAGTACGCAGCAGAAAGCATAGGTAGGCCCATGACCTCACAGGTTCCGTAAATCCGAAGTATTGTCCATCTAGGTTCTATCAGGATCTGAAGAAATCTATTGGCTGTCATAAGAGTTTGATCTTGTAAATAAGTTAGACTTGGAAAGGAGGTAATTATAATTATGGTGCCAACATAATTATAAATTCATCTACACACGTGGACATGGACCATTGATTAGCCTAACCATAAAGATCAAATTATACCTAGTACCTTCATATCTATATCACTATAACTTCAATTACATCTTAGGAACGAGATTTCTGTAGCGGGGTGTAGACTATAACCCCCAAACCCAAGAATTTTCATCAACCTTGTTTACTATGATCACAAAAATACGGCGAAAATTTTTTGCATTATTACATTACTTGGCATTGTCAATATCCATTAAGTCATTTAAGCTCTTTAACTTAACTAAAGTAGACGAGCTTACCAACCATCAACTTCATCCGTGTCTTCATAATGTCAAGCAAACATCACAAAATGTCAAGTCAATATCATCATATCCCATTACAAAGTAGCATGATTTCTATAATGTATCAATTCATCACAAAACGCTATAAATCAAAACGGGCTTTTAAAACCGTTTATCCATACCTCTAAGCGGCCCTAATATTCCCAATAAAGTAATTTAATATCTATAAGTGAATTACAAGAGCGCTAAAGCAAATGTACAAAGCAATATAACATCAGATCTCATTTTAAATATAAAACTCCCTCTAAGTCCCAAGTACAATTCTATAAAGCACATTGGACAAATCATGAAGCATGAACGTCCAAAATGCGTGCGCAAGAGAGAGCGCCTCTTTTTTCATTCTAGTTCTTCATCACCACTTGTGTATAACTACTACCCTCAATGTACAATGTGTAACCTAATTATTCATTCATAAGCTTTAATACACATTTTCCACTCAAAACCCTAATTCAGAAAGTTAGGAGGGGGAGAAGCGTCGGCTAGAGCGCAGGGAGTCGGCTTTATAGTAAATCTCTCTGACACGTGTTCTTGGTTTTTACTCCATCAAAACCACCATACCAACACTCCAAATAAGTTGTAAAACTAAATTACAACATTAAACAATCATATCCTAATCAACATTTCACATCATTTTCAACAACAAAATTCAAGATTTTATAACCCAGAAAACCTAATCTAGTTTTTAACCCTAAAACCTAAAATCACTAGGCCCTAGTTCACAGAATCGGAATCAGTCAATAAAACAACACACACTATCTGAAAAATAAGTCAATTAGGAACTGGATATAAGTGAAAACACTAGTTGTAGCCCTATGTCTTGGAATCATGTTTGCCAGTGGAAATCAACCCGATTCGACGTCGGATTGAATTATTTACGGCCGAAATGGCGAAAGGTGACGCAGATTCTGCACACCTGTATAATTAGTATTATCCCTAAGATTTTTCTAATAGTAACCCTCAAATAGTTTAAAACTAAACGTTGTATAATACACAAAAATATCTAACAATGCTCTCGGTGGTTTGAGCTCAACGTAATTACGGTTTATAAATGGCAACCATTTTAAACCGAGACTAATGTATGGTTTCCAAAAACAAGCCATGTAAAAAAATAAATTCAAAACAAACACCCCTAAAATGTCTAGAACCACCTCCACCCTTAGCATGTCTAGCCTTCCTTACTCATTCCCCTAGCCGTCTCCACATCACCCCACGAGGTGTCATAACCTGTTTTGCAACGTTTCTTGCTTAGCCTCTAAGTGTGTGCTACACTGTAAAATAGGACAACATATACTTCGTTCTAACTCATCCCACACTTCTCTTCTTTTAAAACCTACATTGAGCAAACTAGTAATCTGCTACCATATGATCCTAAACATAAAGAGAAGATCAACAACGAGAGCTGTGAGAATTTAGAGAGGCCCCCGGGAACACAGATACAAGGCGTACCGAGTGAAAAATACTACCGAAACACCCATTTCCACCATTTTTAGGCTCCTTGAAGCTCAAACCTAGGTTTGAATGTTATACTTCTGCTACTTACAACCTTATAATGTTTTCATACTGATAATAAATAAACTTTGTTAAAGTTTCTATAACTTTAATCTGCTCAATTTACCCTTTTGATCCAAACCGAACAACCAAAAACCCTAATTTTATTTCACACTTTTCCTTAAACTAAATGTTATAATGATTAAATATTGTTTATAATCTATCCTATATGCTTAAAATAATGTTAAAAAAATATCCACTTTATAGATTAATTAAAGGAATTTTAACTTAAAAACCCGCGTTTACCGTTTTTGAAACCACACACATTTGACCGTTTTAGGCTTCCAAGCTAACGAATCTTTATCTAAACTTTCGTTAGCGGTTAAATCTTCATATTTTAGTTTTATTACATAACTTGATCAAGATGTCAAGTTGAAATGTTAACACATAAGCTCTCATGGCAATTCACTGATACATGTTTACACGAAATATTATCCTGCAAGACAGGTTATATATCGAAATTTCTGAAACTTATAACTAAAGGGGCTGAAAATGTCATTTTATCAAAGTTATAACTATAAGGGTCTATTATGTCACTTTCCAAAGTAGCAAACTTTACTTTTGTATATCATTTAAACTTTAAAAGACCAAACTCGTAAAAGTGCAAACCCCAAGGGTATATTTTGCCACTTTTCAAACTCAAGGGTCTAAAATGTAAAATTTTGAAAAAGTATAAAATCATGTTTAAAACCTTACAAGACATAATTTTAAATAACGCTTCTCGTGCTTAACATTTTTGGATATTGATCAAAACGCTTAAAACCGATTATATCATATCACAATACTCGGGAGCTTCATATTAAGGGGTTTCATCTTGGTATTATGTTCTGACTGAGTTGTTGGGTTTACGATTTAAAGTGCCCTAGCTCCTCAAACGTTTACTGAATGACTTCTGAATTATGATGGCCCGAACGGTGATACAATAATTCCAAACTCTTCAATCAAACTCATAACTCTTAAAACTAAAGTTCTAGAGTACAATCTTCTTAAGACTTGATATATTTACTTAGGTTTCATGACGTGGCTGTTTACTATCATTTTGCTATATCAACATTCCCTATTAATATTGTGATAAGGTTGTCAGCTTTCATTTCAGAATATTTATTACATCTACCTATCAGGTGAAGTTCATAACCTCGCCTTTACTTATTTACATGTTTTATAAACCCGCGAGGGGGATACATGCTTGTTACAAACTCTTTTACATACTCGTTTATCTTATAACAATGTGATTACTTTTCAAAGACTTAGTGAGTTCATAGTCACCATTCAATTCTGATTTCATAAAACCCATGAGGGGGTAACCTCTAATAAATTACAAATACAAGTTACATGCTATTCTGACATATCATTACAATTGTTGTCTAAGTTATCTATCCTACAAGTCGTTAAATTTGACTTCAAGTCGTTAAATTGACTGTGGATATTAATGTGTTAATATTACAAATCCTACAAGTCATTAAATTTGACTTCAAGTCGTTAAATTAACTTTGGATATTAATGTATTAGTTTCATAAATCCTACAAGTCGTTAAATTTGACTTCAAGTCGTTAAATTGACTTTGTATATTAATGTTAGTGTAATAAATCCTACAAGTCGTTAATTTGACTTCAAGTCAGTTTTAAATTGACATTGAGTGTTTAATATGTTGATATAATAAGCTCTTCAAGTGCATTAATTGTGCTTTTTGAATAAAAATGTTTAGTGCATATGTGCTTTAGACAAGGAACAAAAGACCAATCAGAAACCAAACATACCACACAAGACGATAAAGCAATAATACACAGTTACTATATAATTGTATTCTTTTGCAATTATTACAAATAACGGGTTATATAAAACTGTGACCCAAGATCCATAACAATACATTTTCAATAAATAGTGTTTTTACAAGTTATTGAACACTATGACTTGTATTCAAATTTTTTATCACACCTATGAATTTCACTCAACCTTTTGTGATGACTTTTAAGTTCATGTTTATCTCAGGTTATTTGACAATATGACGTCATCGTAGTGGCATGGCCTCGAAGATAGCTAAAACTTGTTATCATTCACATTGTATGTAACTAGATTTTGGGACCTGCCTTTGTAAAACTATGTTTTGAAATGAATGATTAACGTAATCATTTGAACCAAACCGTACATTGGGTCGTTTTCCTATGATTAAGGATTGATGTTCTATAGTAATATCCCAGATTAGCTTCCGCTGCTATATGTAAAAAATGGGGGTGTTACATTACTTATGGCATTGCGTGAGGACACGACAATAGTTTAGTATGGGGGATTTTGGTATGTGCTTAATTACACATACCATTTACCTAGAAAAGTCCTAAAAAAAAGACTGAAAAACATACCAAAAAAAACATCTGTATTTGTGAGTTTTACATTTATATTGTGCAGGTAACGGATATCTAAGAAAAGGACAAAAATTAAGCCAAAACGGACAAAACCAAGCACGGAATGGAAAGAGCGTGAAAAGTTAAAGTCAACAAAAAAGTCAAAAGTCAAAGACAAAGCCGAAAAATGAAGAAATCTTAAATGGACACCCCTGCACGCGGCGAGGTTTTGAATGGGTCGTGTCAGCCCATTAAGACTTTATCTAAGAGTCTTACAAGGTTGTATATTACTAAAGGCCCAAAGTCCAAGTTATAACTAACCCGACCCAACATTAAGCCCAACAACACTTAACTATAACACCCTTATACCTTTTACATCGTTAGTAACCTTAGGTTTTTTTCACATTAGTCCTTAAGGAACTAACAATTTTTATCCCTATACCAACCTAAAACACAATTTACCCCGTTACCCTTTTTAACCCCCCCCCAAAGCATATAAAACCTAATTTTTCCCGCCAAGATCACTATTCAGTCATCCCCCTACACCTCGACCCACTGCAAAACCATCAAACAAAACCATCACTTTCCCATACAACCCCACATCACATGGACCAATATCCACCTTGGCAATCCCCTTTAACACCATTCGTCTAAAGAAGAAGACAAAGATTCTATGGCTATGATGATAGAACTTGGTGGCCAAGAAATTTGGATGGCTTGGATTGATTTTCAAACTCATCAGCACATAAACCAAACACTAACAGCTGCAAACCCTCCCTCACTAAGAAGCAGAACTTTGAGACCCAAGACATGAAGTAATTTCCCTACTATAAATAGGGATTCCTTGTAAGCCCTTGGGGCATCTAGTTTTCTTTGTCAGCTTATAATTCAAGTCTTTTTAGCTTATTGTACTTTTTTTTTTAGCATTGTAATTGTTTATAAAGTTTTAATATAAATTGAGTTTTTATGTTAAATCTAGTTTTTTAGTGATTAATGCACTTTATGCAAAAAACCGTTTTATAAGCTCACAAAAGGCTCTTTTATATTTTCACTTTTTTTTTTTATAAAAATCTGTTTACTAAACATTATAAAGCTTGTCCATAGCTTATAGTGTCTAAAGTCCTTTTTTTTACCAAAAATCACTCAAAAAGCTATACTGGATGATAAGCCAAATTGGGATGGGCTTATTGCTATTACTAGCTTGTTCTTGAACAAGCTAGAGCTGTAGAATAGCTCTAAGAGCATTTGTGCCCTTGTTTAAGAGTCAAAGGATTAAAGTCAATCACTTTTTTCCTTATTTTGCTTATTCATTATTCATCAACTTATTACTGCTTATTTTCTGCTTGCTTATGCTTATTAATGATGTATGATGCTTATTTATGTTTTTATGTAGTTTAGATCTTATTTGTTCATGATTTTACACCAAACTGTCTATTTTAGCTTTTAAAACTGCTCATCTTATTTGCTTGTTTTAAGTAACGTCTTACTTGCGCTTTATTGCTTAATATTCATTGCTTGTTATCTGTTTATAATCAACTTATCTTAAATCATCAAAAATCAGTTTGAAAATGGACTTTGATAACTTAAAGGGGTGTTTGGGTTAAATAGGCAAAGTGGGTCAAAATCAGTTTTAAAACTGTTTGGGTCGCAATGCCAACTTGAACTAGCCTTTTTAAGTTGTTTTAGCTGTTTTTAAAAGTTTTTAAAGTTTAAAAGTGAGTTTTTAGGTTTTGTCTAATAGGTGTTTAAACTTGTGGTGTTAAAACAGATTTTAATAGCTTATTTGATAAGTCATTTGAAAACTGCTTTTAAGCATTGGTTTGGTGTTGTTTTAGTTGTGAAAATGTAGTAGATAAGTATTGGTCAGAATTACTTTTGATTTGTAAAAGTTACCCATATTCTGTCAAGTGCATCTTCATTTTTTTAAGTTTTCAAAAATTCCACTTTTCAATCTCACTTTTAGTTAAGTTAAAGTTAGATTTAGGTTTTGAATTTGTTTGCATAAGTAGTTTATAGTATGTACTTTATCTGTTTTAGCTTAATTTGTACTTTGAACTTATTTTACTAGCTTAATTTAAAGGCTGCAAAAGCCATTTTGTCATTTTAAAATCTTTAAAAAAACGCTAAGTCAATAGTATAATCAGCTTTATTCATAAGCCTTAAATTTCATGGCTTATTTGAATTTCAAAATGATTTTTCTTTGCTGCTTATAGTAGCTTATAGGATAAGCTTGAGCTGCATATAAGCCACTAAGCCATAAGGATCCATTTCCTAGCTTAAAAATAAGCTATAAAGTGCCCCTTTTAGCTGTTTTGCTCTTAGTTTTAGCCAAATAGCTTATTTTCTTATCTGAGCTTATTGGCTTATTGGACTTGCTTATTTGGGTATTAGTCTTGCTTATTAGGTTAGTTTAAGAAACATGTAGCTTATTTTACTTTAAGTTAAGCTTTTAAAAGCTTATTCCTAAAATCCGCCTTTAAGTTTTAAGTTAAATTGTCATCTTGCTTTTTCATGCTTTTTAGCTTATTCATTTTAGCTTATTTCTAGGTTTAAGTGCTTCTTAGGTTTAGGTGTTAAGCTCTCTTAGCTTCTTTTGTTTTTCTTTAGCTTATTAAACCCAAAGCCAAAACAGTTTAGGTGTTAAGCCTCTTTAGCTTTTAAGTAAGTTGTCACCTCTTAGTGCTTATTTATGTGCTTATTTGTGGTTTTTATAAAAAGTCATTTCATAAAAGTTGCTTATTTTTAGGTCTTAAATCTTTTTTTCATAAAAAATTTTGCAAAAATAAAAACGTTGGGAATGTGGGAAGCCAAGGGTAAGCCAAGGCTAGAACCCAAGACCTCAACCACCCTCAACAAACGTTTTTAAGACACACCTCACTATCACTAGCACCAGTAGGGCTATCTGGTATTAGTTTGCATGATTTATTATTTAAACCCTTTTAGCCTTATAAGCTTATCACCCCTTTTGGCGTATTTATAGCTTATTTCATTAAGTTGTTTAGACCATTTTATTTTTCCTAGGTTCATCACTGTCCAAAGAACTTTTCATAATTTTTTTAGAATTTTCCAATTTAGTTTAGTATTTTTAATTAATTTTTTAGATTAAATCAGTTTTTAATTCATAATAAATAAAATAAAATTCAAAAAAATCTAATTCTTTTTTTTTAATTTTCTTTTATCATTTAGGACTTATAAAAATTAAATTTTCATTTGTAGGGTTAAAATTTTAGAATTTGGTTTTTTAAAGAACGGGATTTGAATCCCGTTATCGTTTTTAGTGTTTTAGCTTTAATTGCTTATCGTTTTTAGTGTGCCTTTACTTGTTTTTGCATATTATTAGTAGAAATAGAATCCAAATCAATCATTGACCATTCAATCACGCGATCACGAACTTAATCTCGATTTTCAATTCACACCTCGTCGGGACACGACCCGGGAAAGTTTTTTTTTGGGATTTTACTTTGGATAAAAGTAATAACTCTTTTAAAAAGCCTCTTGGAATTTTATTGATTGATAATTTTAATTATCCTCTTATTATTATATATTTATATTTATTATATATATATATATTATATAGTAAAAGGTGATTAATTTTATACGTGTCAATTTTTGGCGCCGCTGCCGGGGAGGTGTGTGCGATTATCGTGTTACGTTTGAAGATTAGTTTTTGAAGACCCTTCCTCGTGAAGTTATCATTTTCCGTTTGTGAATATTTTCTTATTATTAAAAATTAAAAAATACCAACAATACTTTTCCTAAAGTATTGAAAGTACCAAAAAAATCGAAAAACAACAAAAACAACCGTTGTGTCACTTGTGAAAACGGCTCACCTTTAGATTACAAACTATAAGAGAGGTATAAGGAGGGTCGATCCTACGAACTTCGACCCGAAAGGAGAAGGTTTTTAATAGCTTCGCGCTTTCCCGCTCCTCCGCTTCTTTGTGCGTTTTCTAGAGAGCTACCGTACACTTGTTTGATTATCGGTTACAAAAATATTTTTATTTTCTCTTATTTTGTTCTTAGTGTATGCAAACTCGCTCTTCGTCAAAATTCGTTGGTGAACCTTCTACGAATCCTCCTTCTACGAATCCTACTTCTACGAATCCGAAACGTCGTAATCGTAGACGTTCTAGACAAAGAGTCGAACTGTTTTCTCTTGTAGAGACTCCCGTAGTTACGATAGCCGATCAACGTACTATGGCGGAATTACTCCGTGCACCCACCGAGGGTTATGCGGAGGCAATCATTGTACCATCCATTCCCACTGAGCATTTCGAGCTCAAGCACAGTCTAATCAATCTTGTAACTTCAAAACAATTCTTCAGTTTTGAAAAAGAAGACCCTCATGCTTACATTCGATATTTTAACAAGATTACTTCTACGTTGAAGTACAAAGATGTGCCCGAGACATCGATTAAGCTTATGCTTTTTCCGTTTTCTATCGATGGTCTAGCCCGGATTTGGCTCGATAATGTACCTCCTCGTTTTATTCTCACTTGGGATGATCTTGTGTCCAAGTTTATTAACCATTTCTTTCTTCCTTAAAAAACAACAAATCTCCAGAATGAAATTTCAAATTTTCAACAACGTTTTGATGAATCATTTTACGAGGCATGGGACCGATTCAAGGATCTCCTTCGAGCATGCCCTCATCACGGTTTCACCGAATTGCATCAACTCGATACCTTTTACAACGGTTTAAACCCGTCCGATCAAGATTTGTTGAATTCTGCCGCCGGTGGCAATCTTTTAGAAAGAAGTACTCAAGATGCGTTGACAATTATTGAAAACAAATCAAAAGTTCGCAATTCTAGAAACAAACCGATTGTTTCTCAAACTAAAGAGAGTAATGTCGATTCTTTCGAGATAGCAAGTGTCGTAGCAAGTGCCGTTACTAGTGCGATGACCGCTATGTTTAAACAACAAGTAACCCCACCAGCTCCAGCTTCCGTAAAAGCTGTTGAGGATCTTGTGTTTACTTGTTGGCAGTTGCTCCAATTCTTACCGACAGTGTCCCGGCACCGATGGCAACCTTTTTCGGGCTATCAGACTATATTCAAGGATATGTTTCAGCGCGCCGCAGTGAACTTACAATCAATGGAAATACCAGTTTATCGTCCCTAGAGTTGTGTAGCTAAATCAGTTTCGACCACCGGTTTTGCTCAACGGAATATTTTCCCTCCATAATAATATTTGAATTTTTCCTTTACTTGCTCTCATTCTCTCAAGCTTACATGTTGATATGATTGATTCAAGATTCATGTGACCTATCAAGTGGTATCAATCGCCAATAGAAAAGAAGAGTGCTTGATTTGTGCGTGTTTTTGTTCAACCGAGAATCAAGAAATGATGATTTCCGAATTCAGTGACGGCAGAAGACATCAAAGTAAGAAGCATATGTATCTGGAGAGTCATCGTCTGGACAAGATAATATAGAGGAATCAGGTCCTTCTACTTCAGGTAATCAAGAACAAGATGATGAATTTGATTTCTGGACTGACTCTTATGCTTCTGATGATGATGTGATTCTAACTAAGCAAGTATCACAAGACATCATGGAAGAGATATCTTTGACAACTGCTGAAGCAAAGTTGAAGAAGATGGCGGATGAGATGCTAAGACAAAGATGTACTTCAGGAGATGAACATCAGTATCACATTGATCAGATGAAGAATTTCTTGCAAAGTGACATTGTTTGGGAAAACAGAAAGGAAATTCTTGTCTCTCAACATCCACGAAAGATCACACCATTAGTTCAAAGCTGTCAAAGAGATCTTGAAGCTCCAGCACTATCTCTGATCAATCAAGACCTTTTGTACTTGAAGAAAGGAAACTCAGGTCTTGAGAAGATCGTTTTGTCACTTCATAAATTTCCAGCAATTGTCTTCAATGATGATGATATTGAAGAGCGGTCTTCCAGATGGGTTAATAAGTGTATACAGAAGTTTAATCCTTATGCAAGGTATGGTGTTGAAAACTGGAAGAATCCTCATGCGAAGATCTTCTATATAAGGAGACAGAAAGAACCTAGAAGACCGAAAGAAGAGATCTATTTAAACTCTAAGATCGTTTAAGTCATCAAGACATACTGGGAATTGGGTCATGAACATAAGTTTATCACAGAGATTGTGGCAAGAAGAGCTAATGATTGCATAGTTTTAATAACCAAGCCAGATTACAAGAACCTCTATAAGAATGACATTGAAGACATGTATCTGTTGATCGTGAATAACAAGGTACCTGATTATGCTAAACAGGATTGCTATGGTCTCTATCAATGTTCATCAGGAGTTCAGTGATATGGGAAAGAGTGCACGATTTTCAACTTGGAATCGAAAGCTATCAACAGAAGATTAATCTCACTGCACCAATAATTACATTCCTAGGAATTGAAGAATATGATTTGTTTTCTATTGTCTATGAGCCCTTACATGGAATCACTTACACTAATAGCAAGAAAGAGAAAAGGATGATGAGACATTCAGAGATACATAAGTTATGTGATGCAACACTGAGAAGAACGCTTGAAGGACTAAAGAGTTATTATAATGATGTCAAGTATGGCTATGTGCAAAAAGAACTCACAAATGATGAAGTTGAGTATCTTAAGTTGTTTGAAGAAAAGATTGAAGTTCGATTGAATTATCGAGATTAAATGAGAAGATGGGAGATGTACATGAATGGAAGACCACTTGGACCAAGGAGGGAACGCTGGTTCGATGACGGTATACACTTAAAATAACTCAAATGCAAATCTCAACCAAATGCCCTTAACCAAGGGAAAAGGTCAAAAGCTACACAAAGAGATTAAATATATAAGAATCAAATCAATAATAAAAAGATTCCGGAAGAGATATTCCCGGGTCGTATGTCCCAACGAGGCTGCAATTGAAAATTATCCTGGTTTGATGAGAAATTGACTGATGGAGAATATATGATGGAAACACTGATATAATTATAACTAAAATTAATTAAATAAAACCTAATTTAATCTACGGGAAACAGATATAGGAAATGGGGATCTTAAAAACTACGGGAAACAAAATTAGTTATAGGGAAATCCTAAAATTAAATCTAAATTAAATACGGGGAACAGAATAAGGTATCGGGAAACCTAAATATTAAAAATTAAGAAAAATAAATGCTAAATTAAATTAAAAATCAAAATTAAATTCTAATTAACTTAATTTGAAAAATAAAGAAAACTAGAACTAAAACGGAGGTCGTTTGAATGTAAAACGAAAAGAAACGGTAAAACGCACCCGGTAAAACGGGTCTAAGACTGAAATTTAAGAAAAATTAAGCCTA
>BQNB010139907.1:0-11844 GCA_026074375.1 Tanacetum coccineum
TTGTATGTTTTTTATATAAGTATTGTAATTTGTATTTTTATTTAATGAATGAAATGTTTTGTTTGTTTAAATAAATTGAAAAGAAACAAAAATAAGTTCTAAAAGTGATGTTAATATGGTGTTATGGTTACATAAGTTTTTTAGAGTGTTAATATTATTGAGTTAAAGTTAACGTGACGCTGAGATGACAGTGTTACCAAGTTATCGTACCGATTGCTCTAAGTAACACTACGACACAACACGAATATTAATTTGCCATTGTTTAAGATCACATGAATCACTAGTTTGAATATTATATACACGGATACACCTATAAATCAATTTATAACTAGATAGTGACAGGTAAAAATATAAAAATGATACGTGCATTATTTGACAACGAGGATGTGGCTTAACACTACTCGAGCTCGACCTTGCCTTATGAATAACAAGTACTAACTATTATGAATCACACATGTGTGTTTTATTTCCTACTTTTCCAACTTTTCATGTTGGCCACAAACTTAAAAGCTGCAAAGTTGAATACATCCAAAATAAAATTCAAACAATTATGACATGAAATATTTTTTTTTGCAAAATGAGATGTAACTACTCCGGTAAGAACATTGGCCGACTTACATATTTCTTGTCACATCAGATTTCTCTCTTCAACGATTTATAAGCGACATTTTAATCACAGTAAAACGACATACACTACAAAAAACATACCCCACAAAAATACACTTTAATTAAATCAACACACACAACACAAACCACAATCTCGATCGTGTATACGACTAAGTTCTAGCAAATTTTGGCGACCAACATCAAGACCAACATCCCCACAATAAGGGGGACCGACATAGATGGGAGTCGACCACAAGGTCGACCTTATTGCATGCAGCCTAAGGCGGTCTTTCGAATTTAAATCACCTCTCGATAATACTTTTATAGAAAGGGGCGACCGAATTCTAGTAAGGTAGATATAGATGATATATGGTGATAACTGTACCCAATTTGGTTTTGAAATACTTATTAGACAAGTCACAGGAGTACATATAACCTAATATTCATCGTACATCACACGTGAGCATGTTAAGGTTCATGAACGATTGAACAGACAAACATAGAACGAGATAGCACACGAAGCAGAGATTAGACATTAAAAACGTTGTTTGAACAAATATATGAAACAAAATTCGGGTCAGTGGATCATTGCCATTTTTGGAAGATTTAAGCTCGTCTATGAGACTTGCATTGTTCAATGAATCTATCGGTTATTAATATTGTTTGATACATTGATGTGCTCTTGTCAATTTTAAGTTTTAACATAAGAAGACAATTATTGTGTATTTGATTAATAGAAGTGAAATAATGAAATGATTTTTTTGGGTGATACTATTGGTACCCCTGACCCACTGAAAAATATTAAAATGGTACAAAAGATTCTTTTTATACCCTATTTTTGTAGTACAACACAGTTTTATATCAGCATAAGCTAAATGATAAATTGACGGGTATTTTAAAAAGAGGATGAAAAAAGATACTACCTTTTATATTATGTAGTAAGGCGCTTGAGAAAGAAACACATGGGTATACACATTTAAAAGTAGAAACTTGAAAGTAATGAAACATGTATGTAATCAAACAAATAGTCAAATAATGAAAATAAAATATAAAGTTGGAAAAACCCTTGCAAAGAAAAAAGCAACACCGAAGAAAGGAAATAGTATACATATTAGTGTTTGGTGTTGTTGAACTTGTATGTTAGTGACAATATCTTAAACAAACAAACCTAGATTAGATATATTTTAATTGCATCCTCAATTTTCAACCTTAAAAAGCAAATGAAAATCATATAGTACATTTAGAAAATACGAGTAACTAATTGCATCCTCATATTGCAACGTCAATTGCGGATCTATCAACTATTGATCCCTACAGAAATCAATATTTTCAAATTATTAACCTAAGAGTATCGACCAACATATTTACTTCTAATTATGACAAAGACAACTAAAAATAAAGAAAAAAATTAATTTAATAATAGAGTATCGTGTAACAGGTTATAATCATTCATGTGTTAACTTAAACGGTAAACTATAAAATTCTAGAAAACGTGTTTGCAAAAAGATACATATGATAGATCGTAATAATTGAACATCTAAAATAATATTATAAATTCTTTGTAAATCACGACTTGTTTATATTTTTTTTGGCGGTTATATTTTATACATTTCAACTTCAACATGTTGCAACTAATGTGACATAAGTAAACATAATTTGATTCATCATATATTATAAATAGGCTAATTAAATAAAAAGGGGAAGAGATAAATTCTCAAAAGAAAACATTATTACCTTTGATAAGAGATTTTGTGAAATACTTTATAGGAAATATGTTTTGTACGATTAGTGATAAAATATTTTTTGTATGATTAGTCATATTACCATCTTCGTCGCAATTCTCAAATGACCATCTATAAGCCTCTTTCGATGTTAACACGTGACACGAAAAATATACTTGATGATGTGTAAAAACATGATGTAACAAATACAAACTTACTTTCAAAAAAATTGGCCCGCATCTAGAATGACATAACCGAATTGGGGATTCTCAAGTCTTTCTAATGACCCATCTAGAATGGCATAAAAAACCGGTCGATTTGATGGCGAATCTAGAATGACATTAAAATTAGTGTGAGACAGAGTTTTGTTGAAGTCAGTGTTTATATAACTTGAGGTTCTCAAGTCAATGAAGAAAAAAAGTTATTCCCCCTAATGAGAAAAGCTTTTCAGTGACATTTTTAAGCAAAAAATGTTCTACCTTCAATTGTAAATCCACTTATAAACGCCTGTAGGTTTCTCATATACATGATGCCATATTCAGGAGACCGGTCAATATCGATATTTTGTACTACTATATATATGTATCGGACGTAACTTCATTGGTCATTTATTTTAGTCTCTTGTAATCATTTTTTTCATAAGTTGTTATCTTCTGAAAGTTAGGCTACATATAATGGTGACCTCCGTTTCACTTTTACCCCAGCTTCTCAACAAACCACCTTACCTTCACCTTTCAGTTGTAATGATCATCACTTATCCAACCAACAAACTCATTTTTTATAACAAACTTAATAAATACTAAAATTAAACCTTCATTAAAATTAAAAATAAAGCACTACATTAATATTTGAAAGCTTAAACTAAACTTTTATTAGGAAATTAAATCATAAATTAATAATTTAAAGTATACTTCTTCTTAATTTTCTGCTTGAGCTCCAACACTTTTTCGCGGTGAATTCCGTTCAAATGATCATTGGGATAAAAGTAGAACATTAAATCATTTTGTTTTTCTTTTTGGAACTGGAACATTTGACGTCGAGTTGTTTTTGGATTTTGTGTTTTGGAGAATTATAAGATATTTTTTAAGTAGAAATATAAAAGATGGAATAAGATTTGGATATGTGAAAAAAACGAAAGGATAAGGGGCTTTTTTAATTATAGGTAAATGGAATGATAAATTTTTAAGTAATTCCTTTTTAATAAAAGTCCACCCGTCGAGTTTTTTATCGTCACCCCCACTTCTTTCTCTTTTTGCGTTAGGTGAAATCCTTCACCGAACACCCGTCGATTTGAGTCCTTCTCGAACGAAGCTAATTGTAGCACCGTCGTGGGGTTCATGCGCTAACAATCAGCCTTCACACGTGATCACACACTCCATAACACCCCGTCTTAGAGGCTGTTCTATACGTGTCAATAATGCCGGTCATCATCATGGATCATGTTTCGTGCTGATAGTGTAGAATATATTTATGAGACTATTGCACAACAAAGTTTAAGGTTCAAGATGACTTAAGTTTTGTACTCCGTAATAGATAATTAATAAAGTGAAATGCCTTGCAATTTTAATAGGAAATAAATCCCAACAAAACCATAGCATGATGCGTGAATCTCTATATATAACTTCTTATATCAGCTCCCTTAAGCAAAGATCAAAAGTCACAAATACCAAAAAGATAAAAAGATCATACACCTTTTAACAGCAAGTGAATGCGATACATCCAAACGAACACTGAAAATGAGCTTCTTTCTGTTCAATTACAGCACATAGAAACATTTCATAATAACTAATAATAATACTAATGATAGATTAAATACAACTAACAAATTATTTTAAGTGAGTGCCATGTAGATAACCGTGTGTCTACATTCGAGACATACATTACTTCAAAACTAAAATAGTATTTAAGAGGTGATAACGTATAATATGGACACCGACCTCATTGGGCTTAGTTCATAATATACGCATATGAGTCCAGACCCAATACAACAAATAGCCGGACTAATAAGCCTGACAAGGGTCACGCTCCGGATATTCCAAAGACGCACGTGAATACCATTAAAAGCCGCACCCGTTGCACCTCCGCGGACAAACACGGACTGCGGAAGGATACTCACGTCCGCAGACACGATTATACGTGGACCCTTGCCCGACAAGGGACCCACTCCGGCTACTAACAGTCGCAAGCGAAATATTAGGAAACCCTAGTATTGGGCTTGCCTATAAATAGGGGTCATATCACACCCCAAAGAGGTATATTCTGTCCTATCATTAGTACACACACATACTCTGACATTCTCTTATTCTCTGACAAACATGTATACTTACTCTCACGCCGGAGCTTAATCGCGGGGTCCGCCCTGCGGTAAGGCTAACGGTTTACTCTCATTTGTGCAGATCACCTCTTCATTACTTGGATTAGTACAAGATCAACATCATAGCCTACTCCCTGGCCCAACCCATTAAGCAATCCAGACTCATATTCACCCCTACACTCTTTTTGTACTAACAAGAGGAATATCATTATGGAAATAAAGGATGATATGCAAGTCATTCATAATAAAGGATGCAATCTTGATAACTTTAAACCCACTAAGCAACTTCAATGAAAAGTTCATATTAGAGAGTTGGACATTTAATCTGAGGAACCTAAGACAATAATAGAAATTAGGAATGAGGGATTATACCAATAAAATTAAAGAAAAATAAAATCTGTCAATATAATCCAATCTAAAAAAGGTTGTTTTTTAAAACGAAAATTTTAACTATCTCACAAAATTTACATCAAAAATCAATCTCACATGTCTTAAGCAAGACTTGAACTCTCAACCATTAGATTGGGTAGCTTCTCACACAATATAGGGTAACATGATCCATGGGTTGGGGAGCTTCTCACACGTGATGATCTTGTTATGCACCCATTTTAGATATATACATTCACCCGTTGGTCATATAAATGCGCAAAACAAATCTAGCCGTTGTTAGGGTCGTACCAAAAGTATTATCTGCTTCTACTGAGCAATACAATATGTATCAATCACATTTTTGACAGTTTGATGGAATTTCATCAGTTAACATCACCTTTAGTTTAAAACATTGTCAACCAAGTCGTAGTAGGCGCATTTCCAAAGTAGAAACTGTGTGAAACATTCAAGATAACACTTGTTAGAACTCAAATTACCAATATATTAAACATTTAGATAAAAACGAGTACGACTTCTCATACATAATGATCATTTCGATATTGAACAAATGATGTATTCCACGCATAGGCTCCTTCCAGATGCAAATCTGACCCAAATGATACTTATTGAACTCGAATCATCAACGAAACTGTGAACAAAGTTTGTCATGCCAAAGTTAGAAAAATATATCTAAAGATACACCATATGAAGAAGAATGTGTTTGTTTGATATGAATACATGTAACATCAGAACAAAATACGTAACTAAATAAGAAGAAAAAAACTACTCAAAAATGAGCAATAAAAACGCGTATATATATAATTGAGTACCCCTCTCAACAATGATGACCATTTTCTGGTTAATCCAATTTAGTGTGTCATGAAGCGTTGCGTTTAAGAGCTCTATATATAACACGCAAAATGATATTGTCTTTTACAATGCTAAAATCAGAGATGAACCTGCTTTCAAACATCAAGGCAGATAAAGAACATGTCTAGCAACAATATCAAAACTAACAAAATAAGCTTTAAGATTTCAAGGATGATATGAAAGAACATGTCTAAATACCTCCCGGGGTCACACAAACCCACAATTAGTTTGGAGCCGAATAAAGTTCAATAACCGTCAACGGGTAACATTCACGGTCAAAGCGTTCAAACATCATAACTTAACCATCAAATATCATATCATCCTAAAAACACCTCCCTCTGAGTTTCTCTTCTTTTCCGTGAGCTTAATAACTACGAAAAACAGCTATCGAGCGTTAAAAAAATAAGCCAAAATCATCGACCTTGAACTTTACCGAGAGACTAAATACTAAATACCTCCTTTGCAAAGGAATGTATATAATTGATTGAGAAATACAAAGCTAACCAAATTAAAATCATTATATAATTATCAATATTACCCAAAATAAAATTCCCAAATGACATGCTTAGAAATGATTTGTAATTTAATGTCGTACAATTTCAATGAGTTTTGAAAAATTGTTAAGAAAAATGAGAATGGCCAAGTCTAAATTAGCTCCGCCCTATTAATGCTCTTTTCTAGTTAATGCATTTAAAAGTACCTTATGTATTGGTTTGATAAAACATCGATTAACAGTTTGAGAATGCATGAGTTGTGAACGTCTATGAGGGAAAATTATTTCGCAAAAATATAGATGAAAAGTTTGAACACTTTCCAAAGTTACAGATCTTAGCTAAAAACAACACACGCATAAATATTTTTGTTTTCTAAAATCAAAACGGGGGATGAATCAAATTAGGAAATCGTTGAACGCTTCTATTTAAGAAACGTTTTTTTTAATAAATGCTAATTTGACTATCAACTTTTGTAACAATTTTTCTTCAACATTTTCGTTTATAATCTTCATTAAAACGTGTTGTCTTTTCTTCTTTCAAAATTGTTGCTAAATGTGAGTCTATGCCACGTGTCAAGCTGCTGTTAATTGTTATTTTAAGAAAAAATTAAATAGGGGGAAGATAAAAACTCTCTTTTACAGAAGAATATAGATAGATAGATTGGGTGTTATAATAGAAGTATTAATTAGGTATTAATTATGTTTTAATTCTTAAGTTCTAATTATGTTTCTATGGCTTGTACACTATGCATAAATGATTGTAAGTTGAAAATTCAAGTCTTCTAAAAATAGAAGGCAAACATGCTTAATAAGTAGTATAGATGATTCATGAGTGGGCTGACATTTGTTTTGAACAAGCATATTATAACCCAGCTGTTTACACGGTGCTTAATTATTTCTCGAATATATATATATTGTATAAATATCTATATATATATATTATAATAATATATATATATATATATATATATATATATATATATATATATATATATATATGGGCTAACTATGAGTGTGTAAATATGAATTAGTGACTGGACGCCACCTCAATAATGACATGTCACACACATGCCATGAGAGATTTTTGAATTTTATTAAAAAAATTTGCCAATTGTAAAGTTTGAACCTAAGACGTTTGATTAGTATAGTATGACCATTAACCAACTCAGCCAAGCTCCTATTTGTGTATTTCTATCCAAAAACAATATTCATATTCATCTATAAACTACAAATGCAGAAAGTCTAATATCCCTTAATAATAAAGTTTTACAAACGCAACATATACTCTTATTAATCCTAATCTTCATCTAACTAGTATCTCTGATATACTCCATATGCATGTCTTACGTATAGCTTTTATCTTTTAAGTTTAAATGTCTTTATATGGTTGATTTTAATTTAAATATGTTACTTAATTTTGGCTTTTATCTAAACATATAATCTTACAGTTGGAAATATCAAGCATGTGAAAGTGTGATTGTTAGGGTTATATACTCCTGATTTGAGGATAAACTCCATTATTAGAGCATATCTACAAACCCCGGGCTAACTTAGAACCCTAATTTTGATCTATAAATACATTCGTCCCTTACTTCCCAAACTCATCTTCTGCAAAACATTTTGCAATCTCAATTAAAAGAAGTCATGAATAGGCAGTCATCCAAAAAAAGCAACGCCATGGGTTACCAAAAGTCACCAACTTTGTCAAGCAACAACTACAAGAAAAATGTAGGTGTTGGAGGTTCTGGAAGTTTTGGCGGTTCTCCAGCTTTGTCAAGCAATAGTTACAAATAAAAAACAAACATAGGCGTTGGAAATTCTGCAAGGTATGGAGGTTTATCATCTTTGACAAGCAACGGTTACAAAAAAATGCAACTGTTGGAGGTTTTCGAAGTTCTAGAGGTTAGGGAGGTTCAAAGAGTGTTGGCTCCGCTGGTGGATCAGGAGGTATTTTTAATTATCATGCTTGTATTTTTTTAAATAATCATGTTCATATAGTTTAATATGAATGTTATTGCTTTCTTTGAATTCTGATTACTTTATGTTTGAGTTAAGTTATAACTAAGGTTAAGGTAGTTGGTTTAATCTGATTGTCAATAATCTATAGTTTGTAATTAACGTCTGGGTAAAATTCTGTTTTGAATTGGTAGTTAGTAAGACGAGTTGAATCATTGTTTAATAATGTAATTAGCAAGGCTAATACTTAAGTTATGTTTAAGGTTTAGGCAGCTATGGTTATTTGATTGTCAAAGATTTTGAATTGGTAGTTAGTAAGATGAGTTATGAGGTTTTACTTTGAATTTGTAATCTGATTAGTAAGACTTAGAATTAAGTTAACTTTGAGTACATATTCATGGGCAGAAAGTTTAGATAATGTATACTTTAAATGTTTAGAACATGCATATCAGTAGGATTCCTAAATAATAAATATAATAGAAACCAATGCATATCAGTAGGTCAAATATAATAGAAAACCACTATAAATATTAAGTAATGAGGTTTTAAACCAAATCGGTTTTGAATGGAATATACGGGCAATAAATTAGGGCTGTAATTTTCTTCTTATCTCTGCAAATTAATTTTAAGTTAAGTTTTAGTGGTATGTACATAGTGTTAGCATTCTTTATATGGTAAACATAGGTCAATAATATATACTTAAAAATAGGATTCACTTGGAAGAGTGAACGACGAAGGGTTAATATCAGACTAACATCCATGTGTCGGGTTCTCATTTGTACAACATGGGATCGATAGTGCTGCTTGTGGGTGATAAAAGAAGCATACTGTCACCTAATTATTAGTTTTATATCAAGATTGGAGAATTTTTATAACATAAACTCCTGCCACTGAAACATCTTAAAAGTGAAAGGCACATATTTTCCTATTAGATCACACACAATTTGCACTTTAACAGCTGTTTGATGAATCTCAAGAGATATCAAGACCTTTGAAACATCGGGATATTAACATACTATAATAATTAGTATAATCATGCACTTCAACATGATATAAAACAACATACCTTGACAGAAGTTGGTTTTTCTATAAGAGTATACCAACCTCAAACTCAAGTTCTTTTACTGTTTTATTATAATGGTTGGTTTGTAGATAGTTTTATTATTAGGTTTGGTTTGTAGAACACTCATTGTTTAAACATCTTTGATTTTAAATGTTATTCTGATTTACTTACGCTTATAGTTCAGTTATTGTTGTTTAGGCTATCGTGGTTATCTGATTTTGAAGGAACAATGTTGGTATTTTAGTGTTTGTACATAGTATCTGAATAAATATGCAACCATGATCTGGATTTTTATAAGTAGTAGCATGCCATAGTGTAGTATAAGTATGAAATACCTAGAGTAGATGGTGATAGCGGCAAAAAATAGTATAAGAAATTCAGAAAAGTACATAACCACTTCTGCTATATTAGGGTTGGTTCATAGAACACTCATTGTTTAAACATCTTTGACTTTAAATGTTATTCTGATTAGTTAGGCTTATAGTTCAGTTATTGTTGTTTAGGCTTCCATGGTTATCTGATTTTGAAGGAATAACGTTGGTCTTTTAGTCTTTCTACATGGTATCTGAATAAATATGCAATCATAGTCGTTTGTTGTATTCAAGTTCATACATTCGTTTTCTAAGACTACCAACAACATCGTTGCAAATTTATTAATTTCTTGGATAAACTTCAACGGTCCAATTTTATTTAGGTTCTTTCATGTTTTGGATGTCAAATTTATGGAATAAAGTTTTGTGTCTTCTTTTTAACCAATTTAAGTTTCTTTAAATCACATTGGTTAAGTTTGTAATGCACGTTAGATACCTCTCATAATAGTATCCGTTTGTTGTTCCCCTACACACAAAAATCATTGTACTTCATTGTGTAGGGTGGGAAGATACTGATACTGATGAAACAGATGGCTTCATTTTTTTCTTTGGTATTGTTGACTCTCTCCTCACCCGTACTGATGCTGGGATGTGTAATACATAATTTTACTACATAGAAGTTAAATAATTCCATGTTTTTAGTTTGAACATATTAGCAAAAAAATTCTTACTATTGAGTGCGTATGAAGTATGAAATTTTTTACAGTATAGGTTGTGAAGCATGTACCCGCTTAAATCTTCTAAAAACTTTAAGTTGTGCATATATATAAGTATGAACAAGTATATTCATCCCACTTATAAGTGTGCAGAAAAGTAAAAAATAAAAATTTAAAAATACGACCATGTAGTTGTAGTGTCTTTGAGCTCAATTATATAGTCATACACTCATAATCCTTTTCCTTTTTTGACTTTGAACCTGCTGATTAGGTTGAAACTAACCTTTAATATATATAAATAAATAAATATAAATATATAATAAGGATAATCTCAAAAATCAATAAAATCAATTGTAGTAAACCGGGAAGTATTGGCTTCTCACATCGTTATCCACAAAGTTTAAAACCGGACCCGGGTCGTTCTTCCCAACGAGGCGTGAATATGAAAATTGAGAGTCGGTTTGAATATAAATGCTTGAATGGAAAAGATATGGGGTTGAGTTTCTAGAACTACTAATAATATGCAAAAACGAATAAAAGAAAACCCTAAACAAAAGCAATTTAAGAAAAACGCGAAAACGAGAACGTAAAAACGCGACTTAAAACGTAAATTTTTGAATTTTAAAACTAAAGTGATTTTTTTACTTTTACTAAGCTATAAGTGACTAAAAAGAAAGAATAAAAAAAACTAGATTAAAAACGGAGTTGATTTGAGTTAAAAACGAGAAGAAACGAGAACGGGATTCGATCCCGTTCTTTAAAAATTAAAATTTTGCAAAAATGACCCTACGAAAGTTTTTCTATTTTTCCTAAGTGAAAAATGATAAAATAAAATTTTCTAAAAAAGAAAAATATTTTTTTGATTTTTATTTAATTTATTATAATTAAAAAACAGTTTAAAAGAAAATAAATGATAAAAAATATCAAACGATTATGAAAAATCCTGAAAAATTCAAGGAAATTGCATTATACTACAAAGGTTTTAAGAAAAATTTAAAACTAAAATTTCGGCTTAAAAATAAGCTATTATTAAGCAATTAAGGGGTTGTGGCTTAATGGGCTGTTTGGGCTTAAGTATTTAACAAAACAAACTCATACCGGATGAGCTATTGTAGCACAGCGGTATGAGTTTGTTTGTTAGGGTGTTGGTATAAAGGGGGAGGTCCAGGGGTCGAGCCTGGGCCTCTCTCTTTTTATAAAACATTTTTTTTTCAAAATTTTCTTTTAAAACTTAAACATTAAGCTAAAATAACAAACTTTATAAAAAGAACTTTTTATGAAAACTACAAATAAGCCAGGAAAAAGCACAAATAAGTTAACAGTTGGACTATTTAACACTAAGTCATTTTTTTTAGCTTAAATGTTTGGCTTATATGGGCAAATAAGCAAAAGACTAAACCTAACAAGCTAAGAGGGGACTAAGAC
>BQNB010139908.1:0-17487 GCA_026074375.1 Tanacetum coccineum
ATGTTAAATATATAACATAACTATTTTTATATGTTTTGATCGATGAATGAAACGATAAAAGTGTCGGGTTTTTAATAAAATCGAGTCTTATAATGTTTAAATATATTTTTATAATTAAATATAAAAATATTACATTTTATACCCTCAAGAATTTGAAAATGGCAATATATACCCTTGGTATGAAATATTTTACAATTTAAACCCTTTATATAATTTTAAAAGATTTATCCCTTAACTTTAGAGTTTGGCAAAACAGGCCCTTGTAGCTTAACTTTAGAGTAATTACATTTTTAGCCCGAAAGTTTAAAAGTTTCAAAAGTTACAATATATACCCCTCATGCATAAAACGATTTGCGTTTTTAATCCAAATTCGTTATACGTCGTGTTTTTAATCTCGAAATCAATTTGCAGCATTTAGCTTATCATAATAAGCTAAAATAAGTTTGGTTTTGAAGATCTAACAAGCTTAAAGATTATAAAATGAGCTTATGAGCTCGAAAACTCAAAAAGGGTGCATTTGGTTTTTGAAATAATAACCCAATGGGTTCTAGCTTTTAGGGTTTGTTTCAAAGCTTATAAAAATGATAAAATAACTTATTAGAACAGCTTATAAAATCATGTTATGGCTTATAGCTTATTAAGGTTTACAAAAATGGTTTTTGGGGTTTTTAGAGGTGCATTTGGTTTAGGAAATCCAAACGTGTAAGCTTAGGGTTTAAGGGCTTATTCCATGTGATTATAAAAGTGGTTTAGAGCTTATTAAGATCTGAATAAGCTTAAGCTAGCTTATTTTAGGGATTCGCATGGATTAGGATTTCAAAATGGGTCGATTAGGGTTCAGTTTGGGTTTATGAGTTCCAAAGAGTTTTAGCTTATACAAATAGCTAAATTAAAGCTTATACATGATCTAAAATGTATCAAGAGCTTATTGAACAAGTTGCGGGACTTACAAGAACTCGAAATGGGTCGAATCGGCTTGATATAATCCGAAAACTTTGGAAATGAATCAAGAACATTTATTTTACTTAGCTTGGCTTCTAAATAGCTTAAAATTCCTTTCTTCTTTTCCTTAGCTTGGTTAGAACATCATTTTGAGTATAGTTTAGTTTTGTGGTGGGTTAAGGAAGTATGGAGGGGTTTCGGGTATATATAGGGCAAAAACTTGGAGTGGTGGCCAAGTTGTGAAGGAGTGGTGGCCAAGGTTTAGCAAGGTGACTATTAGAAGCTAGAAAGATAGCTTGGAGAGGTATTGGAAGGTGTGAGGGGTTCGGTTTACTAATGTAACACCCCCAAAAATGTGTCGCAGTGGAAGTATGTTCGGGGGCGTTACTTCATAATACAATAGCACAAGGCAAGGTGCTAGAGTGCTAGTAAGGTGGTGGCAAGGTTGCTAGGCAAGGTGGTGTGTCATGGTGGAGAGTGGTAGCTTGGTTGGAACTTGGTTCGAGCTTGTTTAGGGTGTTAAGGTTCATTAGGGTTTGGGTTAGGTTTTTGGATTTAGGACGTATGTAGGGGGGAGGATTGGAGTGGTAACTATAGTTCAAATTTTGTGCAATCTGAGTAGGTGTCTTGTAACTTGATCTTAAGAGGTGGTACGAAATCTATAAAGAAATTGGAGGGAAAATGCATATTTTGAATTGTGTGCTATATCGGGTTGTACATTGAGCTTAAACGAGTTATAGATTGGTTTTGGAGGGAAAATATATTCGAATTTGGTGCATTAGTAACTTTATACATATGCCTTATAAGCTTGTACATTTGATTTATATGTAAACATTACATGTAGTTAGGGTTTTGATATAAACGTTAAAGTATAAATCCGTTTTATAACTAACGGTTAATGAATAGTACGTAAATGATATGTATGGTAAAAAATGGAGTTTAGAACATATTGCTTGACATATTATAACGTTTACTTGCTATAAACGTTGATGAAATTGGCATTGGTAAGTTGCGTGAACACATTTACTTTTGAAATGTAAGTTACGTTACATTATGGATGGAATAAAGCAAAAATATTCTCATGGAAATGGTTGCATCTAATTTAATAGATGGAAATTGCACTGGGGAAAATTACATCTAATTTAATAGATGGATAATTACATAAAGGAAAATTATGGGTTGTTGTAGTCTCCCAACCTTAAAAGAAATCTTGTCCCGAGATTTAGTTAGATGTTGGAGTGATGTTTGGAAATAGGTGTGGATATTTGGCACAAATTTGATCTTCGCGTTCCCATGTAAATTTTGGTCTTCTTTTAGAGTTCCATCTTACTTTGACTATGGGGATACGACTTTGTCTTAGTTGCTTGACTTTACGATCCATAATTTCTATTGGTTCTTCCATAAAGTTGAGTTTGTCATCAAGTTGAAGCTCTTTCATTGGAATACCAAAATTTAAATTTTTTTATGACACATACCGACGAAAACCGAGTATTAATAGCGTCTCATGGATAGGAATGTATATGACTAGCACAAAAACCCTCAAAATTCCACCCTAAAAATGTGAGGTTCGCCTTTAGATCTATAGGAATTCGGGTATCCATTTTTGATACCCAAGATAATTTATACCTTTAGCTTTCTCGAGTTAAGGTTCGAATGCAGTCATATGTGTCTATTCCGTCGTTACGGATGTGTACGTATGGTCTTTGTCGCCTTTTCTGGAGCATTGGTATCGGTATTAAATTATATGAGTGTACCGGTAGTATATTAAATTCTAGAACTTGTTTTTGTGATGCATCCCGAGACCGCATAGTGAGTATTAGGATTTTCTAGAAAAGAGGCACTAGGATTAACCCATGTGTTTAAACCTGTAATTGTTATGATGGTCACCTCGATCATATAACTATCCCACACCCTTGCCATGCATTCATTTTTAGTGCAGGATACCCCTAGTACAACCCTCCGAGCCTATCCTTTTCACGATTCTCGTAATTTTCTGGTTAAGTCAGACTATTAATGAAGAGCATTGTTACCCTTGAACCAATTGTTACACCCAAATCGCCTTAGCCTACCTTGTATGTACTCGCTTTTAGTACATTATTGTTTTAACCCAAGTTAATTATTGAGTACACGGTTGCTAAGTCCTTATCCTTGTAAATATAGTTTTGGGACGATTGGGATTCATGGTAGTATTTATCTTATGAAGAATTAGGGAAGAAGTAATTTATTACCCCCAATAGAGCTCAATAAGCTCCATGTTATGTTGATCCACCTCAATTCGGGTCATTAGTTAGATTGTAATTATCGAGTATGTAAAAGTTCAAGTGTAGGGGTGTATCTATAAACCCTCATGATGTATTATATGTTTAAGCAATGGCAGGGCAAAAGTGTACGAAAAAAATATATAAAAAAAGAGAGTGAAGAAACAAATGTACGGGTTGCCATTTGCTTATGTTTATGTTTATCATAGAGTCCAGAAAAGAAAAATAAAGAGATTGATGTAGAGTTTTGTAGAGTTTGTATATCTTGTCCGAGTCTTTGGCTTAGCAACCAAACCAGTGTGTATTCGTATAAATAACTAGCTAACTGATGACATCAAATAACGTTACTTTTATAGCATCATTTATCTCATGTAAATAACCCATTTTGTATAATTATTGCAAGAATTGTTACTTAATCGTTTGTATTTGAGAATTGCAGTAATTATGGAGTACTTGGTGAAGATTAGCAAAAAGGCACGCATCCTGGAGCTTAAACAAAGATATTTGAAGATTACTGTTCTAACATCCTATACGCCGTATCCATCCAGGAAGATATGGCGTATCTGTGCCTGCACTTCACAAGAAACCACGAAGATATAAAGTCCAATACGCCGTATCCAAGAGAACTTAATACGCCGTATTCAATATAAAGTAATAAAATATTCTAGAATACATCAATCGTGGTCCTTACTCCAAGAAATCCCCAATACGTCGTATCCCACATCGGCCGATACGACGTATTGATCCTTTTCCAAACTCTATAAATACCAAACCCTAAATATGATTTTGGGTATGCTTTTAACCACCAAGTCTGATTTTCAGAAGATTTATGAAGCCAAGAAGGTCCTGAAAAGTGGTTTGATCAATGGAAAAACTCTTGTAATCTCTACACTCCACTATACGCGTTCGGTTAACATTATGTTTAATTGTTCATCTATGATTTCGTGTATTGTTACAATGACGGTATTAGCCATGTTTATGATAATATAATGTTTTGATTTGTATTTATATTGATTGTTCCTTATTCGTTGTATGTTGATTATGTTTATCACTTCATACCCGTTTATGTGCTTAATTATGTGTTTTACCTATCATTCAACTGGGTCTGGTCCTACATATTTAATGCGTTGCAATTTTGGTGTTGTTTGGGCGTAGGCTAAGAGTCCGGGATAGAAACATATAATGCTTATTCATATAGCTAGAATAATAGGATCACCAATAGAAAGCCCTGTTTTGATCTATGGTTAAGTGGATAGGTAGACTAAGCTGGTGACTTAGGATTACTCATAACATCCTGTTTCCATAGATAGTTAAGTGGGCGTGGACTACTAGTATATGAATTTCTATTAAGTAGTAAGTTGGTAAAGCCATCATGAGCTAGGATTCAATATAACCGCCAATATAGTTTCCTAGATAGAATATAATCAACGGTGTGAGCTTTATGTTGGTTTAGGTTAATTGTGACAGGATTAACTAGCAACAAACCTCGAGTCTAAGGAGAAGATCCACCTAACTTTATAATGATATACCACCAACGAATTAATACAATCATTGCACGAATAGACAATCAAGGCATATTATTAGATTATACTGGCTAATACGTTTTCCTCAAATTTGACTGCTTCCTAATCTTTTGTTAATCATCTGTGTGCGTTATTTGTCATCACCTTAAGATAATTAGAACTAAATTCGTGTCAGTCTCTCAGGCTAAACTCCCCTTGCGTTAGTTTAGGTTTAATTAGATTTAATTAGAATAATTAGGTTAGATTAGTACTAAACCTAGGTAAATAAAATACAGGTAGAATTAAGAGTTAACTTCCACTCTCAGTGATCGACACCCTACTTACCACGAGCTACATCTGATCAGGTACACTGCCCGTTAGAGTGTTGTTTTTAGGTATAGTCGGCATAAAATAAATAATAAAACTTGATAATAAATAACAACCTACACGACGACACATCAAGTTTTTGGCGCCGTTGTCGGGGAGTGCGATTGTTTAATTTCTTGTTTTTATTAGTATTTTTAGTATACATTTACTTTTGTTTTTCTACTGTCTGTTGTTATTTATTGAATACGGCGTATCCATTTTCTTTGTATACAGCGTATTTGACATCAAACATCGATACGGCGTATCCAGTTTACTGAATACGACGTATCGACTGTCTGATACAACAGCAGTTTTAGTTCGCTTTTTCGTTTAGTTTTCTAGAATAGATTTACTTCGAATTATGTCTTTTTTTCAAGTACTGTTTTCGGGGTGCCTCCTTACCTGTTCAATTAACCTACAAGGAGGTTAACTATGGAAGAAATATTGGCTAAATTCATTGATGAAGGTAAACATGAACATGAGGAGATGGAAGTATTCATTAAAGAATTTAGAACCACCAACGAGCTTTTATTAAAAGAACGAAGCAACTTATTGAGTGAGATGAAAATCGAGGTAAACAAATTGTCAAATGTTATGGGTAATGTTTTGATTCTAAAAAATGAAGTCAAAGGAGTGACAACTAGGGGAGAAAAGATGACGTCTGTAGCCACCCCTAGTAAAAAAATTAATGAAACTAGAATCAATAAGAATGAACCTCCCAGATTTGAACATGATGTGTAGGAAAAGCCGCATGATGATGGTGTGGAAAATAAATATTCGAGTATTCCTGAAAGAACTACTCAACCATTAGTAAAACCACAACAGCCATCTATCCCTTTCCCAAACCGAGTGAGAAAAGAAAACGAAGAAGCACTATAACGAATTTTTTTAGAGAATCTGAAATAACTCGATATTAATATTCCGTTTATCGAAGCCCTAGTGCAAATACCAAAATAAGCTAAATATCTAAAAAGTTTACTGGCGGATAAATCCAGACTTGAAGAAGCTTATACAAAGACAATGAACGAAAGGTGCTCAGCTATCTTGCTCAACAAAATGCCATTAAAAGAAAAAGACTCCAGGAGTTTCACATTCCCTTGTCAAGTATTGGAGAAACATAAGGAAGCAGAAGACTTGGCGGCATATCACTTATCTAGGTTTGAGAATCCGCATATGAAGGTGTTAACTAAGAGGGAAATTGCTGATAAATTCTTCGACGAGCATTAATGGTGCTAAAATCCAAGTTTAATAACGATGAACCATGGTATGTGGATTTCGTTAATTATATCATTAGAAAGGTTGTTCCCCCAAATTGGACCTTTGAAAAAAGAAGAGGTTTTTTTCGCAAGGCAATACTTACTTCTGGGAAGAACCTTATGCATTTAAACTATGCAAGGGATAATATTTAATGAGAGATTTTGGTAGAAGTGAACCTTTGAAATTCTGGCAATTGTCATTCGGGGTCCTTTACAGGTGGGCATCATAGTGCTAATATTACGGCAAAGAAGGTTTATCAGTCCGGATTTTATTGGCCTAGTGTCTTTAAAGATGCTAATGAGTACGTAAGATGATGTGATGCATGTCAAAGATCGGGAAACATATCTTCAAGGAACGAAATGCCTCAAAATAACATTCAGGTATGCGAAGTCTTTAATGTTTGGGGATTAGATTTTATGGGACCATTTCCCGATTCTAGAGGCAATAAATACATATTGGTAGCTGTCGATTATGTGTCCAAATGGGTAGAAGCTCAAGCATTACCTACGAATGATGCGCGTGTAGTGGTTATGTTTTTAAGAAGTTTATTTGCTAGGTTTGGAGTTCCTAAAGCTTTGATTAGTGATAGAGGGACACATTTTTGTAATTCCCAGCTTGAAAAAGCTTTACAAAAATATGGTGTGACTCACAAATTATCCACGACATATCACCCTCAATCTAATGGACAAAGTGAAGTTACTAATAGGGCTATTAAGCTTATCCTAGAAAGATCAGTTATGGGTACAATCCTAAAGGTTGGTCGGAAAAACTTAACGATGCATTGTGGGCATTTAGGACGGCCTACAAAACACCGACAGGGTGTACACCTTTTAGATTAGTTTATTGGAAAACATGTCATTTACCCGTAGAGATCGAGCATAAGGCACATTGGGCATTAAAACAATGTAATATATATTTTACGCTTGCTAGCGAAAGTCGTCTTATGCAGCTTAATGAGTTAGCTGAATTGAGAGATGGTGCTTATGAGAATACTAGAATTTACAAAGAACGGACCAAGAAATCGCTTGATTCTAGACTCCATGGTGATAAAGATTTTAAGGTAGGCGACAAAGTGCTACTTTATAATTCTCGTCTGAAGATGTACCTTGGAAAACTTAAGTCGAAATGGAGCGGTCCGAACATTGTAAAAAGGGTATATCCATATGGGGCTGTATAAATAATTGATAGGGACGGGTTTAACTTCAAAATCAATGGACAACGATTGAAGAAATATTATGAAGGTAACATTGACAAAGAGGATAATGAAGTTATAGAGTTCGAGAATGGTGTAACATGAGGCTGAAGGGAGTCTAACTTAAATACTCTCACAAAAACAAAAGTGCTTCCCGGGAGACAACCCGGAATGTATTTTCTTATTTAGTATCGAGTCCAGATCCGTTGGATACGGCGTATCGACCTAACATGGACGTTATCCCTTTAATTTTCCGCATTTATTAACTTTACTGTCAGATATGTCAATACGGCGTATTCATACCATGATACGGTGTATTTGACTTCTAACCAGTACTTAGAATTTTTCTTACAGGTATCTATACGGCGTATCCTGGTTTTGGGATACGACGTATTGGTTTCCTGTACAGTTTTTATTTTTTATTTTTATTAACCATAGGATACCCGAGATAGGATTGCGTGGTTTTCTTATATTTTGCACAGGACCTCGCTGGAAAGAAATCAACAAAGTTGGTGAAGTATCAATCATTTGAAATCATATGTGTGTTGTAGTCATGCTGGAATCCAGACACGTTTACAACACACATTCTTGCTCATAAACTCAACTTGGAGAATCTATCGAGCAAAACATCAGGGGAGTTTCTCGTTCCAATTCTTTAAATTTCCCGTTTTTAATATTTTATCTATACAACGAGGACGTTATATAATTTAAGTGGGGGATGGGAATTAGAACGTTAATTGTCTTATTTTTCACATCAAAATGCTTAAATTATGCTTAAATTTAAAAAAATTCAAGCATACTTTTGTGAAATTACTAGTTACACAACCTGCGCACATAACCCTTATTAGATATTATGAGGATTCAGCCTTACTTGTTTTCAAATGTTTATCCAAATCCTACAAAAATATGAGTGTGCCGGTGATGTTGTAGACTTTAGAACTTGGCTTGGTATATCTATTCGAGACCACAATAATGAGTACTATGGATTTAGATGGATTAACTTGTTTAAATTGGTAAATTTATAGGATTACACCCAAAAAGCTTTTATATGTTGTTTTATTAACTAACTACACTGGTTAGTTAACCCCCGTATAAACCCTTTGTTTACTCTCATTTTAAGAGTAAGATACCCTTAGAAAAACCTGTAGAGCCAATCCTTTAGGATAACACCAACTATTTGTTTCGTTACACCTTTACACCTTAGCCTACCCTGTTAGATTAAGTCCATTTATCAGTTGCTAGTTGCTTAAAGTGTAAAGTATGTATTTCTTATGTCTTGTGTCATTTTCTATCTATGGTATGGGTGGGAAATTTGCACATTGCAATAAGAATGTAAAAATTAGTCAAAACTCATGTATTTTTACTACCATCACAATTATTGGTACGTCCGAAGAATGAAGAATCATGGAAGAAATTATCCGGAGTTATTATGATCGTGAAGATGGTGAAATTACACCGAGATTCGTAGTTATGTATTGTAAAAAAATCAAAAAAATTAGAAAAATCGCAACAAAAAAGAGGAGGAAAGTTTGAAGATAGTCGGTTCGTTAAAGCTTAAACCGATGGAATTATTTGAAGGATCGATTATTCGTTGATGCGTGGTTATAAATCAACGATGTAAAGTTTTGTATAAAGTGGTAGATATCGCCACTTGTCTTTGTAAAAGTATGTAAAGTATGGGATGATTGGGAGTTGACCGTTACGGGAACGCCAACTTAGGTTGTTGTTTTTGATCTATGATCAAGACGTTTGTGTATATAGTTGTGTCTTTATCATGGTAACGGTCGGGAAAAAGTGTCTAGCAACTTGTACCTTATCTGTTTGGACTTAATCTATTTGTTTCATGAATTTTATTTAACAACAATTTATTTTCCTTTCCTAATCATTAACCTTGGGTTTTACTCGAATGAGGATGTGATCGAGTCATGCATGTCTATTCTGTCGTTACGGCCATGTATGCGTGATTCAGCTGCCTTGTTGGTTTATTACTTTTGGTGAAAGTTAGAAGATCTATACCCTATATCATTCTTCATCCTAACCCTTGGTTAAACTCTAATGAGGATGTGATCGAACACACATGTCTATTCCGTCACTACGGCCATGTATGTGTGATTCAGATGCCTTGTTGGTGTGGTACTTTTGGTGAAATATTGTTAGAATGATCAACCCTAAGCCTTATCATAAAAACCCATTTTACCTTTATAAACTTGTTACTCCTTAGCTCTAGTGGTGGAGATGTGTATCCTTGCCAAGCCTATGATAGAATACTCGTCATGACTGAGCAATTAAGCGAACTAGTTACATGTTACCACATAGATTAGTTGAGTGATTTGAGTGTTTTCATCTTCCTATTTCGTGAGGTGTTTGGTTGTGTACTTGTAATTGATCAAAATAAATGTTTAACGAAAAAATCCTTAGGGATACATTTTCATAAACTTCTAAAGGCTAAGCTTGAAGGAGAGTAAAAAAGGAAAAAAAGAAAAAAAAAAAAAAAAAAAAAAAAACAAAAAAAATTTTAAAAAAAAATTATAATAATATATTCATTATTTCAAGTGGGGAGATATTTGATGACATCAAATAACGTTACTTTTATAGCATCATTTATCCCATGTAAATAACCCATTTTGTATAATTATTGCAAGAATTGTTACTTAATCGTTTGTATTTTAGAATTGCAGTAATTATGGAGTACTTGGTGAAGATTAGCAAAAAGGCACGCATTATGGAGCTTAAACGAAGACATTTGAAGATTACTGTTCTGACATCCTATACGCCGTATCCATCAAGGAAGATACGGCGTATCTGTGCCTGCACTTCATAAGAAACCACGAAGATATAAAGTCCAATACGCCGTATCCAGGAGAACTCAATACGCCGTATTCAATATAAAGTAATAAAATATTCTGGAAGATATCAATTGTGGTCCTTACTCCAAGAAATCCTTAATACGCCGTATCCCACATCGCCCGATACGACGTATTGATCCTTTTCCAGACTCTATAAATACCAAACCCTAAATACGATTTAGGGTATGCTTTTAATCACCAAGTAGGGGTGTAAACGAGACGAGACAACTCGCGAGTTACTCGAGATCGACTCGTAAACTACTCGAAATCGACTCGAGCTACTCGAGTATATTTTCGAGTCGAGTTCGAGCTTCATAGTACTCAGCTCGTGAAGCTCGCGAGCCTTATCGAGCCTAAAATAAATTACACTTTTACCCTTTTATATAAATTAATCGAGTCGAGTCGAGCTTCATATGCCGAGTATTTATCGAGTTCGAGCATGAAATGTGAAAATAATCGAGCTCGAGTTTTATATGACGAGTCGAGATCGAGCTCGAAATATAAAGCTCGGCCGAGCTCAAGCCGAGTTTCAAGCTTGAGTTTTAGTATTCGAGTCAAGCTCGAGCTTGGCAGTACTCGGATCAATTCGGCTCGTTTCCACCCCTATCACCAAGTCAGATTTTTAGAAGATTTATGAAGTCAAGAAGGTCCTGAAAAGTGGTCCGATCAAAGGGAAAACTCTTGTAATCTCTACATTCCACTATACGCGTTCGGTTAGCATTATGTTTAATCGTTCATCTATGATTTCGAGTATTGTTACAATGACTATCGGCTAATACCTTTAGGTAATAGCCATGTTTATGATAATATAATGTTTTGATTTGTCTTTATATTGATTGTTCCTTATTCGTTGTATGTTGATTATGTTTATCACTTCATATCCGTTTATGTGCTTAATTATGTGTTTTACCTATCATTCAACTGGGTCTAGTCCTACATATGTAATGAGCTGCAACTTTGGTGTTGTTTGGGCGTAGGCTAAGAGTCCAGGATAGAAACATATAACGTTTATTCATATATGTGGAAACTAGAAGGGGGTTGAATAGTTTACAGGTTCGTTTTCATTTTAAAACTTTGCTTTCAAAATACTTAGATTCGAGTAGTATGTTTAACCAACCAACAATATGAATCAATCAAGTAAATATCTAAACTAATAGTAAATAACAATCACAACAATATAAAGAGATGAGAGAAGGAACAATCAAACCAAGACACCAAGATTTATAGTGGTTCGGCTACGAAGCTCTTCTTCGCCCTACTCCACTCCCCGAGTATCCTACTCGAGATTTCACTATGTCAACAAGCTCCCTTCAGGCGGAGAAAACCGTTTACACGTTGCTTACGTTATTTTCCGACACTAAGCTAAATGTTGAGTCCTAATCTTAGCTAGAACCAATCTACCACTTCACAATCAATACACGATCACTAGATCTACACTATCAGATTTACACAATATCCAAATCACACAAATACACAAGATAATTACAATAGAGATTTGATACTTAGAAGAAAGGAGAAGAGATCACTAATCAACACTTTGTTTCTTGACGAATACGAGTGTTCTTCTCTTGCACTTGAATGAGAGGGAAGAGATGAGAAGAAGATATTAGATCACTTGAAACAAGATCAAGAGATGTTAGTGATCAAGATATTTAGTGAGAGAAAGAATGTTTTTAGAGAGAGAAAAAAGTGTAAGAAAATTCGTGCAAAGAGGTCTGATTTTCTACAAGGAATGGAGCAGTATTTATAGGCAGGAAAATCCAACGGTCACTAGCGGCGGTCCCAGATATATAAGGGGGCCGCCAGTAGACTACGCTCCCTTTTTTGTCTTTTTGTGGGGAAGGTTGTATCTGGTATAGAAGCTTCCGTTTTGGGGGGAAAATTTGAATTTCAAATTTTAAGTTTTTAATAAAACTTTTCTTTTAATTAGAAAATATTTTGTATAATTAATTTTGTGAAATTCTTTTGTAAAAATGTAATGGATAAGAGAAAAATATTTTCTTGATCACTAATCATGCTTAATGATTTGTTTGTTCATACCTTAAGTGATTACTAATCTTAGAAATGGAATTTTACGATTAATAATTTGTAAACATTTAATTTTATCGTAAATGTTTTTACATTTTGTTATTATCAAAACGTTGAGAGGTCGAAAAATATAAATAACGTTTTTAGACATTATTTGTATTAACAATCTCCCTCTTTTTGATGATGACAAAATATAAACTCATTTTGTATAAAATTAAAAGTTACAAAATTATTAAAGAGTTTTGTTTTATTTCTCCCCCTTTTTGTCAAATTCAAAAAGGATGACCGTCGAGTAGTTGTAGGAAGAAAGAAATCGATGAAATTAAGACTCTCCCTTGATGTATGCTCCCTCTTGTTCGAGGCACCAAGGGATCGATCTTACGAAAATTGTTTGCTACAATACAAAGTTAGAAATACAAGTGCAAGACAAATATCTTTTAAGCAACACATTATATTTAAGCCACCCAAAAGAGTGTTTTATTCAACAATCAAGAAACTCATACAATAGCAAATGCAACTAATACATTCATACAACATAAGATAATAACTAGAACTAATACGAGCTAAGATAAATTCACATAATACTTGTATGAATCATTTTAATAAAAAGTAGATAATCATAAAACAAAGACATAATAAGACATAGTTCTACACTAGTGGATTCTTGAAATGTAGAAGATGCCATAATCAAAAGATGGAAGGTCAATTATTTAGGTAGATTAATCATATGAGGATGATTAATTAAAGAGGGAAAAAGAAGGGTTTGGTAACACATGATTTGGAGGGGCACGAGTTTGAGGTATGGAACATGTAAGAAGAAAGTGAATGAAGTTGATTTCATTTATCAAGGAGTGGAATTGGTGTCTAAAAAACTTGCAACAATGACAAAAGCTTGAGTGAAATTCAACTTGAGCATGAGAAGGAGGATGAATTTGTTGTGGTGGCGGTGAAGGTGGTACATGAATGTAGGCATTGAATGGATTAGTGTGTTAATCAAGGATGGTGAAGATGTTTTGGAGTTGGTTGATCATTTGATCTCTTAAGGGATTGTATGATGGTGGTGAAGGAGATTGTAAGTAGACTCTTGGAGGCAGTGGAGGTGAGTCTTTTTGGGAAGAAGGTGATGATTTTAGAGTGGATGTTTTACGTTTCCATACTTGTCTTACCGATATTTTTTGTTTTCTAGAGAAGTTGGAATGGTGGTTTGAGCAAGACATTGATGATGAAGAAGAAGATGATGAAGAAGGTGAGGGTGATAGTGAGGTATGAAAATTTGATAATTTAAATAATAGAAATGATAGTATAACATGGCAAAGCATGGTTTAGACGAAGGAGGATGCCAAAAGTGGTTTAGCTAAACAGGGAAATAACAGCTTGAGAATGTAGGTAGGAGGTCAAAGATACAAAAAAAAGAGGCAAACTCAAATTTTCATTCCCCCTAGCGGCGGTCCCATATCACCAGGCGGTCCCAAATATATTGGGGGGTCGCCTGGTATTTAAGGGGGCCATTTTCTGGAAGACAGAAAATTTCCAGTTTTCTCTTTTTCTTTAATCCAGTGATTTCGGCGTCTACCAAATTCAAGAATCAACTAATTTAAGCAATAATATGTAGTCCTAAACTAGCATGCAAATCATTTAGCAAGTAGTAGCATTGTTCGCATGTTACATTCATAGAATTTGCTAATCATAGAACGTCGATAGGATGGAGAAAATCATCCAAGTCAAATGCAATTTTTCATTTGCCATTCCTAGTCCTAATAAAAAATAATGTATTAAACAAGTAAGATAATAATAATAGTATCTTAGTAGTTATGCCAACATGTTTACTTCCGTTTTCCACTTATAATGTTCTTGAGAGCTTATCCAATTGACCTTAACCCTTCTCGGTAAGCATCTCGTTGTTGAGTTTGAAGATTAATAGTTTCGGAGAGATAGGTGTTCAAGTAATGACTTTCATGAGGAGGGTTTTGACAGACTCTAGAGACAACATTGGACGATGAGGAGATGTTTTGGGATGGAGATGAAGAGTTAGAATGAAATGATTCATCATTATTTTCATCAAGGGTATCATTCAACGGATGAGATAAGGATGGATGATTCAAAGTGGTGGAAGAGGAGCTAGCATTTGATTCACGAGGTCTTTTTGTGCCACGATCCGATCGCGTCTTTCGCTCATAATGAGGAGCGAGGGGATGCATGACTCGATCATGTGAGATGTAGCGATCAATTGCTAGCTCGGGAAAGACGGACACAATATGTTTGAACAATTTAGTCAAAAGCATTCCATAAGGTAAGAGTTCCTTAGGTTTGCTTCGACTCTTTTCCATTCTTTTGAGAATGAAGAATGCTAGATTGTATCGAGTGGAGGTTTCAATGCAATAAAGCATATGACAAAGACACGCGGAGACATGATCCTTATGACCTCCTAGACAAATGACGTTTTCACGAATGATATCAACCCATGGTTTCATATGAGGTTGAATTTCGTGAGTTAAGATTTCGTTTTTGTCGATGGTAAAGGTTTTCTTGTTTTTTGTACGAGTGACTTGACCTTGTCGAGGAATTTGAATGAAAAACTTGACGACACTTGGAGACGGAGGAGTGGTTTTATAACGACCTTTACTAGGAACACTTATTGACAAGTAGTCGAGTGACCACATGTCGGTGTGTGACACTTGACCTTTGAACGGTATTTTTAAGATTTGACCAAATTCATCAAGAGTGAGAGAGAATGGCTTACTTTATATAACAAAGTTGACCACAAAATGACCCATGGAGTTATAATTAAAAGTTAGTTGACTATAGAACTCGAGAACAAAACGAGGAACAATTTGTTCGTTTATGTTCAACAAACAATCAAAATTAATTGACTTAAACTTAGCACGGATGTGACTCATGTTTTCAAAAATTTGACTCACAACCCTACCCTCATGAAAATATCGCTTTTCAAGACTAGAAATTGTGTTTTGTAATGGTTGATTAAATTCATTTGATATGAGTGTAATGTAGTTTCGGGTCTTTTGATGATCTAGTGCGGTAATTGGAGGCATTGTTACCTAGAACAAAACAATCAAAGTCATATTTTAATCTCTTATATATGTGTTGATATTTTGAGTTTGTGCCTAGTGTGTGCCTAGATGTACCAAATGTGGTGTAACAATTAACTCGACCTAAAAATGAAAAAATACATATGAATTATGTATCTCGACCTTTATTCATGAGATCATTATGCATGTGTTTGAAAACATTTTTAAGTTGTATTGATAATGCATAACCACAATTTCATTATGTTCCTAACGTGAGTAATTTGAAAAATAAAATTAGGGTTTTAGTTCGAAATCAATTTTTCAAAAAATTCACTAATGTATGCAAATCCTATGTCTACGGGAAGCATATTAGTTATACATCGTATCCTAGTAGTCTTAATTGTACAATATTGAAAGAAAAATGAAAATTTCCTAATTTCAATTTTAGTGTTCATTATGAACCCTAGACTCAAATTGAAAGAAAATAGATGAAATGACTTACAATTGATGATCTTTAAGATGTTGTGAGTGATTATAGGTGTTGTTTTGATCTTCAATTATAGTTTTAGTGGTTGATTTTAAGTTTTTGGGGTGTTGTGTTCGTGTTCGTCGCTGCAGATATGAAAGGGGGTGTTTGTTTTTGTGTTTTGAATTTTTTTAGTTAAGTGTTCAATTTTTAGTGTCTGCTGATGGCGGTCCCTTATCGCCTGGCGGTCCCAAATATATTAGGGGGCCGCCTAGGGTATGGGGGCCGCCCTCAGTGAGGGGTTTTGGACTTAGTTTTTGACAAAAATTTTACAAATAGGAGTGACATTTTAATTTGCATTTCGCGAATTAAAAATGCTTAAGGTACTTCGGATGAAGTATTTAAGTTGTCACGACACGGAATGGAACACAGACTAGAATTGAGACAGAAGAGAAAGAAGCGGACCAGTATGATTTATTGAATGTGTTCCATCATTCCTAAACCAAGACGTAGATAGTTAAACGATTCACGTTTAAGGGGTTTGGTAAGAATGTCGGCGATGTTCTCGACGGATGGCACTTTTTTGATTGAGATATGTCCTTTCTAGACATTATCACAAAGAAAGTGGTGACGAATTTTGATGTGTTTAGTTCGAGAATGTTGCACCGGGTTTTTGCTAAGGTCAATCGCGCCTTTATTGTCGCACATGATCGGGACGTCGTCGAGTCGAACGTCGTAGTCGATAAGAGCTTGTTTCATCCATAGTACTTGTTGAACATGCCTTTTCCGACCGCTAATGTATTCGTCCTTCGGTAGTGGATTTGCATACGAGCGGTTTGTTTCTTGAGAACCAAGATGTCAAACAAAATTCCACGAAAGTACAATACGCTATGGTGCTCTTTTCGTTCCACATAATCTCCCGCATGATCAGAGTCGGCATATACTATTGTTTCTATGTTGGTCCCCTTAGGATACCATAATCCTAAGTGCGTAGTGCCTTTAATGTATCGAAAGATACGTTTAACCGCTTCAAGGTGAGAGGTTTTGGGAGCCTCTTGGAAGCGGGCACAAAGGCAGACACTAAACATGATATCGGGCCTACTTGTCGTTAGGTATAATAAACTACCTATCATGCCTCGATACTTGGTACAATATACCAACTCACACTCTTCATCTTTCGTGAGTTTGATATTGGAGGACATGGGGGTTTTCATTGGTTTAGATTCTTCTAAGCCAAATTTCTTAAGCATTTATTTAATATATTTATATTGATTAAAGAAAATACTATCTTCCATTTGTGTTATTTTATAACAACCCGTAATTTTCATAAATGTAAATATCCATCTATTAAGTTAGATGATGTACAATCTATTAATTATATATGAACTCACCTTTTTCAGGGAAAATTTTTGCTTTATTACATTACTTACTTTGCCAATATCTCAATATGTAATAATTCTTGCATAACTAAAGTTATGATGATGTAAATATCCATCTATTAAGTTAGATGATGTACAATCTATTAATTATATATGAACTCACCTTTTTCAGGGAAAATTTTCGCTTTATTACATTACTTACTTTGCCAATATCTCGATGTACAA
>BQNB010139909.1:0-12990 GCA_026074375.1 Tanacetum coccineum
AAAAAAAAAAAAGTGACAATTATTTGTGATTTTGGATCGTGGGATGGGACCGAACGAGTTGTGGTGACTCACTGAGTTGTTTCAGCAAATGACAGAGAGGATCAATCAATTCATAGTAGGGGTGTTCAAAAAAACCGATAAACCGACAAACCGAGCCGAACCGTTCAAACCGAAACCGAAAAAACCCGAAACCGAAATAACCGAAACCGAAAAAAACCGAAACCGAAAAAACCCGCTTATCACGGTTTGGTTACGGTTTTTACTTTTAGATATCCGCGGTTAACCGAACCGAACCGTGTATACTATACATGAATGTTTTAACAAAATATTTAAATAGTTGTACAATTATTGATTATAGTTTGCACTACTTTTATTGTATAACGTCGTCTTTTTCTTCTAATATTAACATCTATGTGTGAAAATTGATCAACGTGATTGAAACTTATAAATGTCGAATAAATAATTTTGGTTAATATGCTATGTATGTTAATTTGAATGCAGTTATTGTGACGAAATACTATAGTATTACTTTAATCTATAGGTTCAATGATAACTAATTAGACTAAAATGACATTTTACGTTCTAGATTAGTTTATTACGTCTAGAATGGTTAACCGTGACCCGAACCGCGGGTAACCGCTCATTTTGGGTAACCGCATGTCCGGTTACCCGCCTAGTACGGTTCAGTTTCGGGTAGTAAAATGAATTACCCGCCCCGCGATGGATAGTTCAAATCTTCCAACTAACCGAACCGAACCGCCCAGTGAACACCCCTACTAATAACGTGTAAACGTTTATTTTTATCGTGAATGTTTTTACATTTTGTCATCTTTAAAACGTAGAGGAGTCAAAAAATATAAATAACGTTTTTACGCATTATTTGTATTAACAATCTCCCCTTTTTGATGATGACAAAATATAAACTCATTGAGTATAAAAATAAAAATTTCAAGTTATTAATGAGTTTTAATTCATTTCTCCCCTTTTTTGTCGAATCCAAAAATGTTGTAATTGAAGTAAGAACTAAACATTCACTTGATGATTTGTAACATCACACTGATTTCTGACAAGCTCATTCATCATCTTGTAGAACCTTGAGTAATACGATTAAAGTGATTCACCATCTCGTGATGTGAATTTTCCAAATTCCCAATATAAGTTGGTTTCAAGATCTTGAATATTGATTGATTCACCCTGTTTTAACCTTTCAATGGCTTTCTACATTTTACATGCATTTGGACAATCATCAACCGTGAAGTAGATGTCATTATCTATCCCTGTGAGAATTATCTAAACAGCTTTAGCTTCAACATTCAGTTGATCTCGTATGTCTTGTGAAACATTCTTGTAGTTCTCCATATACCCTTCTTTAGTGGTTTATGAACTGCCTTCTGCAACTGGAACAATCTTCTCAGTCCATTTGAATTTGTATGGTGGATTCTGGAGACAATAGTGGATGGGTACATTGTTAGGTTTTGTGTCGATGTATCTCTTGATTCTGGATTTCCACTGAACGTAATTACCCGGTGCTAACATTGGTGGACGGTCTTTACCACCTGCTTCCATAATGGCATTATGAAGAGCATTTGATGTTTGAGTTTGCAAATTGTTATTGGTATTTGACATTTTGATGCAGTTATGAGTGGATATCAGATCTTAAGTAATTAAGTGATTGAGATTGTGATTTAATGAATTCAATTAACGGTCACGGGATTTTACAAATGTATGATATAAATCAAGAAGAAACCGTGAAAAGATAATTGTTTTTGAAGTTAAGGTTTAATGTTGTAGAGTTAAATGTTTGTTAAGTCCAAGTAAAAGTTATAAGTTCTTGATGATTAATAGTCCAAGTTTGTGTATTACGAAAGTTTGTCTAAGTATGAAATGGCAAACCACCACAAAGTTTGGCAAACCTTTGCCCCTTAGCAAACCGCCACTTGAAACAAACCTCTGGCAAGAAATCTAATCAAACCGCTGGCAAATAAAACCGGACAAACCGCTGCATAATCAGTTATATCAAACCGCCGGGTTAAGAAATCAGCAAACCGTTGTCTTAAGAAATGAACAAACCGCCACTTTAAACTTGACTCAAACCGCTGGCTTTAAAACTGGCAAACCGCTGGGTATTCAGTTTAATCAAACCGATGCGACAGAACTAAACCGCTACCTAGACTGTTTTGCTAAACCGCTACGTTAAACATTGTCAAACTGCTGCGGACTTTTGATTTTGGCAGAGTAACGTTTATAATTGACCAAGAAAAAAGTAAACCGTTTCAACCCTGTCCTAAACCGCTACAACAAACCGCTATAGACAAACCTCAACGACAAGTAGCAAACCGCTGTGAAAGTAAACAGCAAACCGCTATCAAAATTAACTAAACCGCTAGACGTACTTGATTTTGTTTTCTTGTTGTACTTTCGACAAATAAACAAAACTAGTACCATCTTGTCCAAAGCTTCTACAAACCGCCACTATGAACAAAGCTTGAACAATAAGCTATTTTACACTAGATAAGCCACAAAAAAGAAGGAATAAGCTACGAAATTAAGCTAGAATAAGCTACTAACTATAAGCTAAACTATAAAAACATAACAAAACTAAAACTGTAGGTTGGACAAGAAATTTAAGAAACTAAATAAGCCAAAACCGTGAGCTTATATTAACAAATAAGCCACGAAATAAGCTTAAAAGATGTAGAAGTTTAGAACTTGAACTTTAGAGCAAATAAGCTAAGAACCAAAGCAATTCGTGGGCTTATTATGGAAGAAATAAGCCACGAATTGGATATAAGCCACAAAAGCAACCACTTAAGCACCCTTTGGCTTTTGATACCACATGTTATCTCAATAAGTAAGATCCAAACACAACAAATAAGCAACCAATAAGCTATAAAGGACAAAATAAGCAAAGAAGAAAAGTAGAGAAGGAAATGAATAATATTAGATTAAGGAAGAGAGAATGGTGAGTTACACATACAACACAGTTAGCAAATGTAACCAACACCCTCTCCAAGTGTGGAGAGGGTTCATTTTATACCCTAAGCCTATTAGATGGCGTATGGGCTTCTACTTGGGCCGGGCTTGGTTAAACTGGGGCTTTGAGCCCGAAACACGAACAATATTATATTATAATCCAAGCTTGTTAATACAGCCTATTACAATACAAGACTTTCTTTGACTTAATAAGACCGATAACATTCTTGTTTGACTTAATATAATTAAGGCTAACAACGTCTATTATGACAAAAACAGGCTGATAACTACAAAATATTACTACTTTTTTTTTAAAATATTGTGACTTTTCTTTAAAATATTACTACTTCTCTTATGTTACAACAAGCTGATAACCACAAAATACAAATACTTCTATGAAGTAAAACCCATCAGAACTATTGACTTCATCCTCCCATATCAATCAATTCAACCATGATATAACTCAAGCAGATAACTCAAAGTTGTTTATATACAAACCAAAAATTAATCATCAACGTTTTGGAATAAGCTTGTTGTTTATTGATTAGAATTTTAGAAGAATCAAAATGAAGGTAAATTCATGAAAATGAAACTTGAAGAAGAAGATCAAAACAAAAGGTAAATTAAATATTAAGGGCACTTTTGTAATTTTGGCCCTTGGGAGATTTCTGCGTTTTGTAAAAGCAGGTCTCTACCTGCTTTTCAGTGTTTGCGTTTTGAGGGGAATGTTGCCGAACACTAAAAACTAATTAATTGTGTTTCCAAAATGCATTAAGCAGATAATCAAGGTGCAAACGCTTTTCAGTGTTTGCGTTTTGAGGGGAATGTTGCCGAACACTAAAAACTAATTAATTGTGTTTCCAAAACGCATTAAGCAGATAATCAAGGTGCAAACGCAATGCCAAACACCCCTTTAATATATTATAAACTAGTATAAAGTATGACCAAGGTAGACGCTAAATCTGAAAATTTACCAAATTGAGTAATTTCCTCTATGTAAATTTGATGTGTCTTCAGAACTTCTTGCTTAATGGACTCAAACCCCATCTTCAATTCCTGATTATATTTAAATCATATCCATACTTTTCATATGATATCAAAGTCAAATTCAAAAAAATATATACACATACATACCTTTAGAGATCCGACCAGAATATACTCAACTTGATTTTCGGCCTTACGTAATTTAGCCTGTAAACAGAGAGACTCTTGTATCTCATATTTGGGCCTTTGTTTGCATGCCCTGTTAAAAGAATCCTATTACAACAGCAAAATTATTAAACAACACACATTGAGGTCAAATGCATATGTATGTTTAAGTTTAAGTTGTAGATCGAATGATGTTTTAAGTGCTTTTATTGCAAATACTGTATTCAGACATCAATTAGTACATTTTACTCAATTTTATTCCCATAAATAAAAAATAAATCAAATAAAAATTGACTTTAGTACTTCTGTGTGTAAAAACAAGCGCAAAAAACTTACTATGGCACAACTTAGACTTTCCAAAAGTTTGATGTTGTGCTCTTGCAAACAAAAACTGAAGTATTAAAGTCAATTTTTTTATTTTTTTATTTATGGGAATAAAAATGAGTAAATTGTACTGATTGATGTCTGCTACTAGGCTGAATATAGTGCTTGCAATTTAAAAGCATTAAAAACATCATTGGATCTACAACTTAAATTTAAACATAGCAAACATTTGCATCTGCATTTGACCTCAATATGTGTTATTTGATAATTCTGCTGTTGTAATAGGATTCTTTAGGCGAGGCATGCAAAAAAAGGCAAAAATACGAGGAACAAGATACAAAAGTCTTTGTTTTACAGGCTAGATTACGTGAGGCCGAAAATCAAGTTGAGTATATTCTGGTGGGATATACTTTTTTTTTTGAAATTGCCTTTGATAACATATGAAAAGTATGAATGATTTATATATAACTTTCAGGAATTGAGGATAGGGTTTGAGTCTATTAAGAAAGAAGTTCCTAAAGACACAACATATTTACTCTGAGGAAATTACTCAATTTGGTAGATTTTTAGATTTAGCCTCTATACAGTGTTCATTACTTTGTATCTATGAGAAGCATTATTTGTAATTAATAGTAATAAAAATTAGTTATGAGCAAGTTTTGATCATTATTTTTTGTATTGTTATCTTGCTCAGGTGTGTTGCATAACTGATACGAATGGAGAATCTTCATGAAGTTACTTCATTTTCACATTTATAATATATGGCAAAAATGAGGTAACTTGTTTTAAGCTTTTCTATAAATGCATGTTATCATAATTCAAATCATCTTGACTCGTTTCTTTTTCTTAATAGAGCAATAATAGAGAACAAGTTCAAGGTGTCTTGAACCTTGTCGATTTAGCGGGTTTGGCCGCTAGTGAAAGACGACAAAAGGAAACTCACGTTAGAAACACTTGTAATTGGTTGCTTCGTTTATACTGTATGTAAACATCATCTCACTGTTATGTCTTAAATATTGTTTATCTTAAGTTATTATGAGGAAATCAACAAAAAATTTAGTATTGTTTTTGAAAGATACTGTATTTTTCATGCATTGATTAACAAAGACAGAGTTGCTATCTTCAAAAACTGTAAGTAAGCTGACACGTCTACTACATGTAGTCTTTCTACACCACATGTAAAAAGACGGTTTATAAAAAGATGAATGCTACATTCACATAAGTTTTACAAAAGAAAATCCACAAAATGATGTGTAAGTTGATTTGTGGATACATATATATGAAAAGAATAAAAAGGATGAGAGATACTACCAATAGTTTTCATGACACATCATTGTGTGGATTTGTCTTTGTAAATCTTACGTGGGTGTACCAATTCTCTTATAAAAATAGCAACTTTGTCTTTGTTTACCGATGCATGAAAAAACAACTTTAAAAAACCATAAACTTTTGTTGATTTCCTATTAAAAATAATAATAAAAAATTAGTTTGGCACCAGAAATTCTGGTGCCAACCAATGCCGCTGAATTCTGGTGTCATAGCAATTCTGGCACGAGAAGTTTAGCACCACTTTTGCTGACGTGACACCACTTTTTCTTTATGGCACGAGAAGTTTGGCACGACCGCTCCCATTCTAACATAAGACAAAAAAATTTTTTAAAACATAATACTGAGATGATGCTTACATGTAAAAGAAGTAACCGAATAAAAGTGTTTCAAACTTGTTTCCTTTTGTCTATCACCAGTGGGCCCCACCCGCTAGATCAATAATGTTCAAGACACCTTGAAGTTGTTCTCTTTTGTTGTATTAAGAACAATAAACGAGTCAAGATGGTTTGAGTTATGATAACATGCATTTAAAGAAAAGCTTGAAACAAATTATCTCATTTTCGCCATATATATTTCAAGTATGAAAATGAAGTGACTTTGACCGGTTTAAAAAATAATGATCAAATCTTGCACATAATTACATAATAATTTTTTTATTATTATTAATTACATAAAAATAAGGATCAATACAGAGTATATCAAATGCCAAAACAGAAGTACATTCTAAAGATCTATCATGAATGCTAACTTTCTCCGATTGACATGCCATTGTACCAGATAACCATGAAGTACAGAGAGTTGATCCTTAGAGCAACTCCAATGGTGAGGTTTTTAGATGACTTTTTACTATTACAAAAAGCTATTCTATAACTTGAAGCATTGTAACAAAAGGATTTACAAACAACTTTTTGATAAAGACTTTGTTGTATGGCAACGTTTTATAGAAGTGATCAAAACTAGTTTTTATTAAATGTCTAGTTTGTTGAGTGAACATCTTATAACCCCTCATTTCAACATAGTTTGTATCAACTTTTTATCATTTCCATATCCGTTGCATTTTACCATTTACTTTTTTTACCTTTTTCTAAAATGTCCCTCTCTATAACATGACCACCGGAACACTAATCAGCAGGAACGGGCTCTAAGTCTGTCACATAAACTTCCTATAATATAACCAGCAGTAAAACTACTTGACAAAACTGCCAGCATAAAACCCACTTAATGCCATCAGCAGAAACAACAACTAAACTCTAAACAACACAGAAACGACACTAAGTTGATATTCAATAATTCCCAACAAGTTATCACATTGAAGATCATTATTTTCTAATTAAATCACAAACCCAATCATACTCATGTTATAAATCAAGCATTTGATTAGTAAAAAGATATAGCAGTATAAAGCATGAGCATTTCATGTCAACAATGAACACATCAAAGAGATAAAGGAATCATACAAATCTTCAAAGAGAACAGAAGAACTACGAATCCTATCGCAAAGTACACAAGTGCATGACGAATATCGAACAACTAGGTAACATAACATTTTTGTGTATGAAATTTAAAGCTAAATATGGAATTTAGATTTAGTTTTACCTTTTCAAATATCATAATGTTCCGAACTATTTGTATATAATTTATGTTGGTTAATGTTCTGCATATATCATGCATAACCACAAGTATAAATTTGGCATATTGAGGAATTTTGTATATGTCATCATTAACAACTACATGGATAGTGCAATTAAAAACAAACTACATATTGAGAAATTTTTGCATATGCCCATCAGCACAACAAAAAAAACAAGTGGCAATTATACAATTTACAATCAGACCATTTTAAAAAGTATGCACACATAAGGGTAGTTTTAAACAAAAATGGTGTGAAAAGGCTTTTGAAAAGCTTTTGTGCATTGGAGTGTATTTGTATGAATGACTTTTTGTAATATAAAAGTTATGAAAAATTAATTGTGATAAATGAGAAAAGTCTTTGATAGATTGAAGCATTTGGAGATGCTCTTATAACTTTCTGTACAATACTACAATGCTTTATTTTTTAATAAATACAAAAGCTAGTATATAAGCTAAAAAAATTAGTGATAGAGTTGCCCATTTCCTTAGCACTTTGATCTTAGCACGTCGATCTTGAGATGTTCGACTACAAAATTCAACGCAAAAGTTTCTAATCAATAACTTAACATTCATGATAGATCATAGACTATAGATCGTGTCTTATATACTGTATCCTATTAAGCTGTTTTATGAAAATCAATAAATAGTTTAGAGGTTCTATGTCCTTGGGTGCGTAAGATATCCCATAATCGTATCTTAAAATCCAAAACCATAACAATCTAATAATGCAAGATTAGTCAGGGAAGACCAATGGCATAAAAGCATTGAAGATCTCAGTTATTAAGTAGTATTAGAACCCCAAAACTGTGGATGTTTGCTGTTAGTTTTCTTTCATTTGTTCTTACACACTTGTATGGAGATGAAATTGTTAAATTAGATCTTTTCAAAGCTCAACCTACTTTGCAATTATTGGATATCAGAGGCAAATGGTTTAAAATAAAGGATGTTTGGTTTTATGGAATGTTGTGGATGATTGTAGTTAAACAAATCTGAATCCCCTCTAATATGCAAAGATAAAAAATGACATCGCTTACCGCCTACTATTACATGTTAAAACATGTTTGTTTTTTTAACCAAATTTTTATAAGTTTATTAACAACAAATTATGACTCATATTAACCATTTGTTAGACAAATGACTATAAATGAATTATATTAGTTCCTTTATTTGAGAATTAAATTCTTACACACTTGAAATCAGTGGTGCAACAATGACTATATATGTTTCATGTCCTAACTCCTATGCATGGTTAGCAGATTGATGGATTATATTGAAACGTAGCAAGTCTTGCTTCACTTGTTTCTGGTGTGTCAAAATAAATGAATTTACCTCTATATGTGTAACGTTAATGGATAGCTGGGTTGGTATTTCACTTTTACTATCGCAAATTGATACTTGAAAAAAACTCCTAAAAGGAAACATAAACTTAACCCAGTCGGTTGATGTTTGACCAACTACGCAATGCCCACCTTCACGACGTAACCTTGAATCCGGTTCACTGCTAGACCTCCATTTTTGAACCAACCAACATCATCGGCAAGATTTGCAGTATCAAACGTTTCCAACTGAGGTACATTGACATTAGTAGCTGAAGGCCTTTGCAACATTTGCAGACGATCTGTGAAAAAGACAAACACATAAGCAAGCTGATACTGAAAAAACACATTAACAATGAAAAACATACGTACCCATGACAGCTGATGTTTCCTCAATATGCAATGCCGATAGTGATGTTCTAACATTAGCTGCATCTTCCTACATACCTTTTGCAGCATATATATTTGAATGGAGCACACACATCCCAGAATCCAAATCCAATTCATATGCTTCAGTCAACATTCCTGCTCTACCAAGAATATCAATCATGCATGAATAATGGTCAGCTGTAAGATTTACCAATCCAAACTTTTTTCATTGACTTAGAAGAATTTTCAGCTCTCTTTCTCTTTCACCATATGGTCCATTACCCCAATGAGTGTTGGAACAATATGGGTTTTGCAAAGTGAGGAATTTTGCAAAACTTTGGACACTATTTAATAAATGAGATGTTATGATATCTATAATTAGATTGGGGCTTTGCGTTCTCCTCCAAGAGAGCTTCGCAAGGACAGAAATGAGGTCCAAAATGGAGTAGAGTCTATCTTTTTGTAGGGTTTCGTCTCATTCAGTTTTTGATATACAGAAAACGAACTCCAAAATAAACCAACTTTTTGTTGTAAGGTTCAAGTTCCAGAATATTCTTGAGGTTCAAATGTTGAATCTATCAACAAAAAATGGATTTCTGGGCCAAGATGGGTTCGGTTCCACTGAACTCATGCGAGCCCGCGCGACCTGCGGACACGAATGCAGCTCCGGTGGTTCGCCTGCGCGCCTATCTTTTTGTTGTAGGGTTTCGTCTCATTCAGTTTTTGATATACAGAAAACGAACTCCAAAATAAACCAACTTTTTGTTGTAAGGTTCAGGTTCAGAATATTCTTGAGGTTCAAATGTTGAATCTATCAACAAAAAATGGATTTCTGGGCCAAGATGGGTTCGGTTCCACTGAACTCATGCGAGCCCGCGCGACCTGCGGACACGAATGCAGCTCCGGTGGTTCGCCTGCGCGCCTATCTTTTTGTAGGGTTTCGTCTCATTCAGTTTTTGATATACAGAAAACGAACTCCAAAATAAACCAACTTTTTGTTGTAAGGTTCAGGTTCCAGAATATTCTTGAGGTTCAAATGTTGAATCTATCAACAAACAATTCAAAAATCTTTGGCTTGTTGACCAAGATAGGGTTTCGTCTCATTCAGTTTTTGATATACAGAAAACGAACTCCAAAATAAACCAAACGCAGCAGCTTTTGAGCGATCTTTCCAGCATTTCGTCCTCATTCATTTTTGATATACAGAAAAACGAACATCCAAAATAAACCAACTTTTTGTTGGTAAGGTTCAGGTTCAGAATATTCATAGGTTCAAATGTTGACATCTATCAACATAAAATGGGATATCGTGGCGCCAAAGAAGGGGTTCGGTTCCACTAGAACTCATGCGAGCCCGGCGCGAAAAGATCCCTGCGGACACGAATGCAGCTCCGGTGGTTCGCCCTTCGCGCCTATCCTTTTTGTAGGGTTTCCGTCTCATTCAGTTTGTATTTGAATAAGAAAAACGAACTCCAAAATAACCAACTTTTGTTGTAAGGTTCAGAGTTCCAGAGATATTCTTGAGGTTCAAAATTTGAAATTCAATCAAAGCAAACAATCAAAATCTTTAGGCTTTGTTGACCAAGATAGGGTTTCGTCTCATTCAGTTTTTTGATAACAGAAAACGAACTCCAAAATAAACCAAACGCACAGCTTTGTAGCGATCTTCCAGCAGTTCTGGCGATCACAAAAACCACAATTCTATCAGGTCAGATATCGTATTCCGTTGTAAACAGCTTTGGACGTTGTACCCTGGGAAACAGACGGCGAATCTGTTTTAAAGAGAAAATCGTGTTAAACACGGCCTCGTTCGTATACTGCTATTAAATTATCTGTTAATTCTTTCCGTTCAATTAACCTGTTAACGTTATTCTATTTACCTCTATTAAAAGTATCAGTTCCCCAACAATGAGCCACAGCCTGTAAATTTAGAGCTAAAAGGTGCCAAACTGTTGGGTTTGATACCAGATTATATTATAGAAGAAAATAGTTTTACAGCTTTGTTAGCTGAGCCGTGATACGCTTGTGCCACAATGATAGCATTCCAAGAAACTGTATCTTTCTTCATTGTCATTTCAAATACTATATTAGCGTCATCCATAAAGCCACACTTGGAGTACATGGATATCAGTGAGCTTACAACCATGGAATCTGCTTTCCCCCAACCATGTACAGCAAGTGATCCACAAACAAAAATTAAGCCGATGAATGTTACCCAGAATTATAAAAAAAAAAAAAATAAAAAATAAAATCAGATTTTAATTCCGTGTTGCAGCATTCGAGAGTAAAAATCCAACGCCTTGTCACTTTGAAACCCAGAAATCATTATATTCCAAGTAGTTTGATCCCAGTTTTGAAAGTTTGGACTTTTCGACACGTTTCCGACCCAAAAGGAATTGTAACAAAAGGGAACAAATTTCATTTCATTTCCGGGTTTCAGGCTCAGATAAGTGAGTAATCGCATATGAGGATATGGCCGCCATGCCTGCAAACTTAGCAAGTTTGCCCCACAAAGATGCACGTAATCCAAATTTTAATCGAACCTGCTCAGGGACGCTCAAATATTATCATCACAGCCTCTTTTCATTACAAAAAAACCTGCATTTCCGCTCATATGTAAACGGAAATATGAAGCTCAAATAGGTAGACAATCGAAAAAAGAGGACCAAACACCGTTGTGGCTGCAAACATCAATTGCATTTGTTTAAATGCCGTCCGAGATGCCTGACCAAGATACGGGTACAACCTCTTTTACATTGATCACATAGCATCACATGTATCCTGCTTAAACATGTTGGCCATTAGCAAGCTTACCCCGCCAATCGTCACACACCCATCACAATCGTCACACGGCATGGATAGCGGTAACGAAATGATAGGTGGCATCGAAGAACTTGGTGAAGAACTACGTATCTATTTTATTAAACCCTAGTAACTTTGAGCACAAACCAAAGTACGTACACGAAGCTTAATACCAATAAACCTTTAACCACGTTGGGGGTTCGTGTGCGTCACGAAACATATACCACCACATCATCACAATCATACCCAGCCAAAGTACATTTTTTCCTAACTCATTAAATGCAGAATTTGATAGTGCTGCCTTTTTTTTAAATTGGATAATTAGTTTTGCAATAGTTTTACTATTTGACACTTCTACTCGTAAAGCATGGCCCATTGCAATAAGATTTTTAGTTACAAAAAGATTTTTAGTTACTCAATAGCATGGCTATAGCAATCATGTTTTAACAAAATATAGAATAGTTTAGAAAGAAAAAATTGAAAAACTATAAACCTGTTTTTTTTGCGTTTTCTTCTGCGTCATGAGTGATTTTATATTAATGTTGCTGCTTCCCTCCTTCTTTTCCGAAATTACTTGTTGTATCTAACAAAATACATCAACAGATCTACTTAAATAAATACACAAAATTATTACTATAAAATTACATAAACTATATAACTAAGTTTACACCATAGACTATAAGAATATTTACACCAAAAACTCTATAAAAAGATTTACACAATAAACTTTATTAAAAATTTACGCAACAAACTTTACACTATAAACTTATAACAAAGTTTACACAATAAATTTTATAACAAAATTTGCACAATAAACTTAATGACAAAGTTTACCCAATAAACTTTATAACAAAATTTACGCAATAAACTTTATAATAAAATTTAAACCATAAACTTTATAACAAAATATACACAATAAAATTTACAACAAATTTACACAATAAACTTTATGTTAGGTTTAAGAAAAAGACTCGGTCACCCCATGTATTTTACAGTTTATCCTAGCTCGTAGTTTAATGTACAATGTATGACATACTGTAATGGGTCGGGTATAAACCCACACGTATAAGCCCATTTCCTAGGCCATGGGCCGGTT
>BQNB010139911.1:0-16817 GCA_026074375.1 Tanacetum coccineum
ATTTGTGCTGCTATTGTTGTTAGTGCTGTTGGAGGACACAAAAGCTACATTTTGTGGATTTTGACTTGTGCTTGATGATCATGAGATTTTAGGTTCATATATCTTCAAGTTGTTGTATAAGTTATCCAAATTGATGGTCTTTATTTCCTATTTGTTCCTCCATATTAAAGCATGAGTCTTCCATTCAGATGGAAGACTTCTCAATAGTTTTGAAACTTCAGTTGATCCTTATTTGGGAGTGTCATAAACAGAGTTCCTCTAGCTTTCATCTCATTCCTCCTGTCCTGCATTTCTTCTGCAGTAGTAGGTTCATATTCCTGCTCAGTTTCTCCAACAGTTCTCTTCAGCACTTTGTTACCATTTTTAATACTTCCCAAGGGATAATCAGTCATGAGAAAGTATTGGTTCAATCCTTATTAACCAAAGAATATAATCCCTTGGGTTGAGGATAATGAAGAATTTCAGTCAGCGTTGTAGAAGTAGTTCCTGCCTCCATGTATCACTGAGAATTAGATCTTGTAGTGTTTGTTGGTTTCTTTTTATTCAAAGCTTCACAACAAGCTCAGATATCACTTGTTTGATCCTAATTATAGATTCCTAACTCCTATCTTGATGTAAGGTTTTAGTAATCCTTGGATAATCTCAAAAGGTTACTAAGAATGAAAACTTTAAGTGTATGTATAACTATGCGGAAACTATTTTATACCAACTAAGAAGAATAATAGTAATGGAATGTTTAACACATATAAGTTAATATAACCAAAACAATAAGCATAATATATAACTATGAACACTCTTTGAGACAGTGTTAGATGTTTACAAGCCTTAAATTATGTATAACTATGAAAGACTGATATGATGTTATGTATTTCTAATGCCATAACCTAGGATCTCCTTATTATACACCAGAGTCCCTTATACCAAGATAACATATGAATCTTATAAAACAATAAGCTTATATGCATATCTTTCAAAATCTATAGAAAAATACAACAAGATAACTAATTACATATCTTTTAACACAGTCTTTACATCCTTCACACGTCATTATCTTCATGAAGTCTTCAATCTTATCACATTATAAATCCTACACAATGTTAATTAGTATATTCAGTACTCACTTATACCTAGCAGTACTAACTGATTTATACTGCCAGTTTATGACTAAGCATACTAACTCTTTGGCTTGGCAGTACTAAGTCTAGTGAGTTTAATTGCCGAACTAGAAACATGAGACAATGAAAAATTGAAAATGGGTTGGAATTGTTTGAGTGATACGAATGGGTAGATTGGATGTCACCCCAGAACGGTGAACGGTGGCAGATGCCTTGAGCCGAAAGGAAAGGAATAACCACTCGAGTTCGGGCCTTAGTTTATTACGATTGGTATTTTTGATATTCCGAAGTAAATATTTAAATGCTCAATCTAAGGGCAATGAATAGAACTGTAAACATAAATGAAGATCTGCATGGTATAATAATATACTTGAACCTTATGCTGAAAGAACATTAAGTTTGAACAACAAGAGTATAAGAATACACGTTTTGGAGAGTTGAGGTTTGATTGTGCACGAGTCGCATACGTCAAAGTATTCAATCCATCTTGGATTAGATTAGATGTACCAGACCTGAAGAAGTGTATTGGTGGCCCAACATGAAGCATGATGTTGTCGTTGTATGGTGTTTTATTTAAGATAGTTCAAGATTTAAATTTATATTTTGCCGACTTAACCAAAAAAACCACTTTAACGCATGTCCCCGGTCGTGGTAGATTCGTGTAGAGTAGGGTCGAACACTTAAACGAGAGTTAAATCTTTTCAATATATTTATATTTTGTTATCTAATCTAAGTTAATTCTATTCTAAGTCAAACCTATGCTAATCTTATGTTAGTTCTAATCAATTCTAACAGGTAAAAGGGAGGTTTTAGCCTGAGAGACTGGCACGGGTTGTTTGTTGCCCCCTACAATGACTTTCAAGACACTTTGACCACCAAGCAAATAAAAGAAGATAAAAAGAATAGTCGAGTCTTATATAGACAACTTGTATTTAGCAATCATTAATCCGATAAGAAGAGTTGGTTTGTTTATTCAGTGCAATATTACTTAATCATCGAAGATGCATATCATTCTTAGACTTAAGCGGGACTTCACTCCTAAGACCTAGACCACATAAATTCTACACAATTAAAAGAATTCACGTAAAGCCTCCTTATTACCTGATTTATAATGCTAATCTTAAGGATTAAGCAATGGTGATCTTGTAAAACCCTAGCTAAATAGATACTTTACCCCATGTTACTGCTTAACGGGAACTTTATACTCTAGTAAGTCCCACTTGATCGAACTATCTAATAGAATCAGAACCATTAATTTGTTGAATTATCTAGATTCACCTACTAGTCAACATCAATAAACCAAAGGCAATTTCCGTTAACTAGTTAACCGTTAGACTAGTTAAGCCAGAAGCGTAATCCTAGCACGAATTTTAGAAGATAATACTTTGTGCATCCTATGATTTTAGATGTATAAATCACTATATGGAGACCTATCCCGGCATCTAGATTACTTGGTCTGTATCACTAGATCAAGTTAATGATAGGCCCACATCAAAAGCACGTAAACAAGTATGAATTGATAAACATAAATAAGCATACAACGATAAATTAAGCAATCGAGATATAAACAAAACCAATACAATTGCAACTTCATAAAAATTGGCTAATACCCGAAGGTATAGCCTTTAAACATCATAAATAATACAAGAGTAATTGTTTAGCCAAGGTAAACTAACTGAATTAACGAATGATACCAAAATGAACGATTACAAATGTATAAGAGATTACATTTTGTCTTCTATGGATTGGAATGCGTTGCAAGACATCTTCTACTCTTTTTCTCCATATAGAAAATCAACTTTTATGGTTTAGGTATCGAGAATATGATTTAGCACACTTAAAACTCGTTTTTGAGTTTTCTATTTATAGGGTCTGAAAGTCGGTTCGATACGGCGTATCCAAGGGATTGGATACGGCGTATTGGAGTTTCTTGGAGTAGAGACCACATTTGATTTCTTCCAGAATATACACATACTATATCTCAATACGGGCGTAATTTACATCTTTAGATACGGGCGTATTGATCTTTTTTCTTTGTGTTCTGAAACTGGTGAGTGCAGGCACGGATACGCCGGTATCTTCCGTGATATATACGGTGTATTGGTTTGTCAGCATATAAACTCTTCAAATATCTTCATTTAAGCTCCAGAATGCGCGTTATTTGCTAATATTCACCAACTACTCCATAATTACTATTAAAACTGAAATTAAGTGCTTACAATTCGAAATGAAATATCATGAAATTACATATAAAAAAAACTACTAACAACTGAATTGAAAAAATTAAACTATTACAAAAATTAACTAAAAATTCACCACTAAAATCCTCTCATATGCTGGAATGATGGGGGTATTTATACCCGAAGCTTGAGCTCTTCATCTTCTAGGTCCTTCTATTTCTTATCTCAGCCCTTGAATCACTCTCTCTCCTTGATCTTGAAGCTCAATCGTTCGATTAAAGGCGTGTATAACCCGGATTAATGACGTGGATATATGTGTGTTAGTTATGTGAGTGTAAACACTCACATACGTCACATCACCCAATCGTTTCATTAGATTATGCCAGGGTGGAATGGGGTTGTGGTTAATTGAAAGTGATGGATGGGTTAAGGAGTGTGAGGGGGTCATTAACCCTATGGTTAATTTGGATGGGAGTGAGTGGTTAAGAAACTAGGGTTCATTGGTGTTCTTGAGTTGTTCGTGTGTGAGTGAGTGTGTTTAATCTCATTTGGGGATAAATGTGTGAACAGTAAGTGTAAAAAAGTTTTATAACTAACCGGGTTGGCGGGTTTTAAGGCATGGTATTAATTGTGGTAACGGTTGGGTTTTCTTGTGATTGGCTGATTGAGAATCCATGGGTTTATTTGACCCGGTATTAGACCCGCGCCCTTTTATATATCTTTGGGAGAATTGCATTTTCGGCCCTTGTGTTTGGCAAGCACAAATTCAAGCTTATAAACAACTTTCACTAATTGCAAAAATAGTCCTTGTGTTTATAAAACAATGGAGTTTGGTTTTGGTTGACTGTGGTTTAGCTGCAGTAGACTGTAGAAGGCTGAGGCATGATCTCTACTGCTCCTTTGATTTCTTTAGCTTCTTATTACTCATCCGTTCTCATTGTCCGTTTTGACTGATTTCTTGCAATATTTGACATATCCATACCTGCCCACAAATAAACTCAGATACAACACATTTTGCCATTTTTGACCTTTTGGGTTTATTGGGTTTTTAAGCATAAATAGATATGTGTATTCTACACTTATCAAAATTCCCCAAACTAAACGATTGTGTGTCCTCACGCAATATCACATGCCTTATAACCAAATACCTCAAAAATTCCCCAAACTAAACCTTTGAAAAGTAGCAAAGAGTTTTGTTTGAGAGAGATAAGAGATCACAAGTTATAAAACACCCGACTTCCCATTTTCTAAGATTTTTCTCTTTTTATGATTTTTCATGATATAACTACCTAAATCAATTTATTTGTGTTGACATAATGCAATGTTTTCATTACCACATTGGTAACTTTTAGGATCATAGAACAAAAAGCACAATTAAGCGTCTAAAAGATAACTTCATCATCCCCGATTTTTCACTTTTCCCATGCTAAGCTTAAAAACAAGATCATTGTTAATTACAAGTCATGACACTAACACTACTCATAAATATTAATTGTGTACTTACTTTTCCTCCCACAAATCCTACTTTTGTATCTCAGGATTTTACTTAAGTCATATACCCGAAGCTCTTTAAGACTGTTTGTTCGATACTTATTAATTCGAAAATAAAAGTGCAATGGTTAAGACGCAATAATTATCTCCTAGCCCTTCTCAATGAATCAAATCAATTCGAGAATAAAGTCCACATCGGAGGCGACAAAATTTGCGTTTTATTAGCACTAAGCAAGGCACCATTCATGTCATATACCCTAAGGCTCTTTAAGACAAGAATGAACCAATCTCATTGCACCGACATAAAAAAACCTATACCCTTAGGCTCTTTAGGCACAAAATAAGACAAAATTAAGCCCCATTACTGAACCTTAGTCCTTTAGTAGGCTACACATCGCCACTCCTCCGACACAGTAACCGCAAACATATTTCGACTTTGGATTTATTAAGTAAAAACGGTGCCCTTTTATCTCGAAGCCACATCGATAGCGAGTCGACAAGAGGTTATTCTACTTATTATGACACCGGACTCTACCTTATATGAAAACTCCAACATCGGCCACGCCTCCGACACGATGAAGTAATCTGGCAGAGATACTTATTTATTATATTTTTGTATTTTTAAGCCAAATTAAGTATTCCTGATGTGTACTCATCCTAATCACAAAGGAACTAAAGAAAACTTCTATTAACTAATTATTAACCAAAAAACCATACAACTCTATTTATTAAACATTATATATAAAAGTGAAACAAGCTAATGGGAGAAAAAGCCACAATTAATACATATGAGCTTGAAAGAAAACCAACTATTCTACGTTTAATATCATGACTTATAAATAACACTATCATTTCTTGTTCTTCACAAAAGAAATTTGCAAATGCTTAGCCTATATAAAATCCAACTCGGCATATTTAAAATCTACTTGAGATTAGCACAAGCTTTCATTTACTAATGATTCAAGTCTAGCATGTCATGAGACTAGCATAAACTATCTTCATTAATTGTTAAGGGAAAAAGCTAGAACTCAACACGTTCAATCGGGTCAAAAATTACTTCTTATTCTTACCAACGGAAAACATACATTTTTGTCTTAACATTTTTTTTTTTTTTTAATATGAAATAAGACTGAAAAATTTTAAAATTTTTGCTATTTTTGTGGGAAAACGGGTACGTGAGAACAAAACAATAAGCAAGCAACATCAAATCGATAGATTCCCTCCCCAAACTAAAACGAAACATTGTCCTCAATGTTTAAGTCGGGATTCTGATAAGATGAAAGGATATCGGATCTCCCCAAACTAATTTCACACAAAGGATGAGAAGCTCGAGTAGAACGGGACAAATCAACCGGACACGAGAGGCTTCAAAGAATTTGTTGGGTTGATCCTACAAAAATCACAACAAACAAGCAACAAACATCGAGAAATCGGAAAGAGTACAAGCCTCTCTCAACACAACACATTAGATAATAGAAAATAGAAAGAAAATAGAAAGGATAAGCATGGGGTGAACTCCCACGAAGCGGCTTGTTTTTGGTCACCGAGTCGCAAGCTCGACTCGATCCCTGAATTAATTTGTCCTTAGGGAGAGCAAATAGAAAACTTTCATTGAACATACCACTGGCTTATGAAACGTGACGATGCCGGGGTCAAAAACAAAATTTTCACTCCTAAAGGAGAAAATCAAAGGTGATTCCTTGGTGTAAGGGAAATATGGAAGAAAAATCCAAATGATAATTGTGAAGGAATTGACATCTTCAACATTGCTTTGGTAGAAAGCTTCATTAAGCACAACATTCTTCATAACCAAAATGGGCTCAAAATTCAAACATTTATCTGGTGGTTCTGGCGGAGGCAGAAGAAATGACGGTTCTTTGAAAACTAAAAGAGTCCCGGAGGAAATGTTCTCTTTTAAATTCTCCTCCAATGTAACAAGATTTTTTATCATGAATGGCATGATAAACTAGGATACCTGGTTTGAATACTTTGTCCTCGTTTCTGAGAGAATTCAAAGTAACACTAGCCGACAACTCCGCAGTGAAAGGCGAGTCAGAATCTAACAAAGGAGATGGTAAAATACTTGATTCGGGGAAATCAAATGAAATGGTTAAGTCCCTTTTTAAATCCTTTGGTTTGAAAAAATGATCATTAAAATCAATCGGATTATCAAAAATGATTCTAATTGGCATGACAATGGTATTGATTGGAACATCACTTGAAACTTTGTCTTCTTTTTCCTTGATTTCTTCAACTTCTTGAGGACGAGAAAGAAGTTTTGGTTTTTTATGTAAGTAAGTTGCCAAAAGACAAATTATCTTTTTCCTTATCGCAATTCGAGTCATCATTTTCCACACAAATCGGACCAACGAGAAAAACATCGGCGTCTTCCATGAACAAACCTTCTCTCCGGTGAGAGTAGGGGAAGTAGGATTGCTACTTGAAACTTCAAGGGTGGGAGGGAGGGTAAGATCAATTCCCGGTGGAATCAAATCTTTTTCAAGATAAGCTTCTAAACTTTCTTCCGGTGAAGTAAGTGTAAAGGAAGAAGAAGACTTAATCTCGGCATCCTTATCGTTCTCTTCAAAGAGAGGATTCACGTTGCTAGATTTGTAGTTATCATCGAATTCAAAAAGAGGATTTGAGTAAACTTGAAATGTTTCTTCATGAAAATCCTTCTTAAGAGTCGAATCATCATTACCCGGTGGTAACGAATCAAGAGGAGCAAGTTCATCGGCGAACTTCTCTAAATTATCACTAGTCTTCACCGGAGAAGAACTAGGAGGAAGAGTATTAGTGGTACTGCCACTAAACGGATCGTCTTTTGAAAAATCAATGATAGAAATGGCATGAACAAAATTCTTTTCCTTGTTTTTCTCAGATTTATCGGCATAGTAAACAAGTTCTTCTTTTCCTACTCTTAAAGTCAAAGTTTCTTCGTACAAATCAATGAGAGCTTTTGCGGTGCGAAGGAAAGGTCTTCCTAAAATAATAGGCACTCTCGGGTCGGGTTCAAAATTAACCACTACAAAATCCGCAAGAAAAGTGAAACCATCAACTCTAACTACAACATCCTCGGCTATGCCCATTGGGTGAGTAATTGAACGATTGGCAAGCTCGAGTGTCATTCGAGTAGGAGTCAAAGCTTCAAGCCTAAGTTTCTTGTAGATAGAATGAGGTAAAAGGTTAATGCTAGCTCCGGAATCGGCTAAAGCACTAGTCCTATCAAGCTCTTGTAAAGCACATAGGATAAGAAATTTTCCCGGATCTTCGAGCTTCTCGGGAACTTTGTTCATGATGATAGCAGAACATTCAGCATTAACGGTTGTGATGGCGATCTCCTCGAGTTTCTCTTTGTTCCTTAGCAATAAGCTTAACCATTTGTTGAATTTTGGCATTTCGACGAGAGAATCTTTCAATCCAATCTCTAAACGGAGTTGTTTGAACATCTTCAAAAACCGGCTATGCTGAGCACTTGGTTTATCGTTCTCTCTAACTTTCATCCTCTTGGGGTATGGAAGTTTAGATGGAATAGGTCTTGGAGAATTAAGATCTTGAATTTCAACATTAACGGTTTTCTTTGCTTTTGGTTTTGGGATTTCAATGAAAATGGAATCTTCTTCCTCCGGAGGTGGGACATGTGCGGTATTTTCCAAATTTGGATTTTGCACTTTTTCTGTTGATGTCTCCGGGTTTTGTTCGGGTTCTTTTGAAGGAATAGAAACAACGGGTGTAGGAACAAGAGGAGTCGAAGGTCCTTCCATAGTTTTACCGCTCCTTGTGGTGATAGCATCAATTTGCTGACGAGGGTTAGTTACGGTTTGACTTGGAAGAGTACCCGAATTCGAAGTAGAGGCAGAATCTTTGAAATTATTACAAAAATTTGTCAACAAAATCGTAACATTAGCCATTTGATTTTGCAAATTTTAACCTTTATTTTTAATATTTTTCAATACCGCATCGTTTGCCTTGACGTAGTTTTCAAAATCCGTTTTCGAAACACCTTGAATTTGGGGCGTAGGAGACTTTGATATGGTGAACTTGGTAACCGTGTTTAATAGGTTTGGTGGTTGAAAAACTTGACCTTGATTGTTTTGATGGTTTTGATGGTTTTGATTGAAATTGCCTCACGTTTTTTGATTCGGATTGAAATTGTTTCCTGGATATCGGCTTTGGTTTCCTTGGTTGTTTTGAACATTTGGTTGATTAAAACTGGGTGGCCCTCATTTGATTTGCCTAATTAGTAAAAAAAAAAAAAAAAAGGAAATTTCTTTGAACAAAGTTGCCAACAGCGGTGGTTTGTTGGAATTGATGAATGTTATCATGAAAAACGGGAAATTCATTCCTTGTTAACGGACAATTGTTGAAGTTATGATTTGCACCACACGTAACACAAACTTCCTCAACTGCTTTGACGGTAGCAGGAGTCGATTGTTTTTCACTAATCGCTTTCTCTAAACGGCTCATTCGAATATTCATTTTGTCTTCAAGTAAGGCGGCCATTTGTTGAATCTCGAAAGAATTATTAGAAGGTGAAGAAGTAGAAAGAGGAGCATTCGTACTCACTCTTGGTTCAATTGCACGACTTCTTGAATAACGAACCTTAGATTTACTCTCAATAATGGCTAAACCATCACGAGGCATTTTATTTAGAAAATTTCCACCCACGGCGGAATCTAAAGCATCTTGATCATTGGTATTCAAAGAGTTGTAGAATGTATCAAGTTGATGTAATTCCGAGAAACCATGATGAGGACATTGACGAAGAAGTCCTTTGAAACGTTCCCATGCTTCGTTGAAAGTTTCATTCGGTTTTTGGTAGAAAGTGGTGATTTCGTTTCGAAGGTAAGTTGTTTTTGAAGGTGGAAAGAATTGGTTTATGAATTTCGAGACAAGATCATCCCACGTTAGAATCGATCGAGGTGGTTCCTTATCTAGCCAAGTCCGGGCTTCACCTTCGAGAGAGAAAGGAAAAAGCAAAAGCTTAATCGAAGTATTCGGAACTTCGGGATGTCTAAACGTAGAAGTAACCTTGTTGAAAAATCGAAGATGATTATGAGGGTCTTGTTTACCCGTAAATTGATTACTTTGAACAAGATTAATCAAAGTTTGTTTAAGCTCAAAATTGTTTGCATTTATCGGTGGAACAACAATTGCATCTTCGTATCCCTCGATGGGAGCTTGTAGCATCTAAGCCATGGTACGATTGTCGGCCATTGGAAACTCGGGTTCCTCAACAATAACCGTTGTTAATTGTTGTTGTCGACGATTTCGACTTCTAGCTTGAGAACGAGTGCGCATGCACTAAAAATAAAGAAATTAAAAAGTAAACAAAAATTACACTAATTTTTTTTGGATTTTTTTTACAATCTATTTTAAACGGATACACGGAAGACAACTTAAAACCAAATAATCAACTTACTTCACGATAGCTCTTAAAAATTTCTTCTTAATGTGAGCTTTATTTCGTAAGTGACACAAATGACAAGTTTTAAAATCTTTGGTTCGATTTGGGAACTTTGCAAGTTCACCGGAACTTATTTATGATAATACCTCAATTGAAGGTATTATATGTTGGTGTTCGTTTACCAACTTTGTGTATTTTATTTATTTTTTTAAGGACGGGACAAATTTTTTATATTTTGATTTTTTTATGTATGCTTTTATGATATTTATACTAAAAAGACAAAAAGAAAATATTTTTTATTTTTTTGGTTTTTTGATAAATTTAACAAAAAATGAAACTTTCGAGGACGAAAAGGATCTTCAAACCAAAAATCAAACTACGTTTAAAACGACTAGGAATTCTTAACACTATGTCCCGGCGGCATCGGCGCCAAAAAAACTGACAGTTGAGTTTTAATACCACTTTGTAAAACTATATTATACTTTCTTAACCATAAGAGTAATAGAAAATTACCAAGTTTATCCTTTGATTATAATTCATCTCTCAAAAATATATATTAATGATAATATATAAAAACGTATATTTTTTAACAGGATAAATATGATCACTCGGTCGGTTTCACCAATGATAGTTGAAATTGGAAAACCTCGTTTATATTTTAGCTTGGATTATGATTGAATAAAAACATAGATGATTTGATGATCTATTGACTACTAAATAAAAAAAGCAACAATTAAAGTGAAAATTATAAGGCAATTGTAAACAATTTTTTAAACAAATACGGAAAAAAATAAAACGCGGACAATTAAAGGCAATAGACTACATTTAACCCTAAAAAAAAAAATTTGAAAACTAATGTTTCTAAACCTTAAATTATAGGAATATACGAAAATTTTATTAAGAAAAAGAAAAATATTTTTTTTGATTATTTTTGAATCTTCTTATTAATTAAAAACTATTTAATTCTAATTAAATCCTAAAAATTAAAAAATTTAAAAAATATTGTAATTTTTTATTTTTCTAAAGAATATAAGTATAAAAGAAAATTTTAAGAAAAAGTAAGAATTTATTATTTTGGTTGTTAGAATTTAAAGGATATGATTTTTCTAAAATTCTTAAAATAATTAAAACTTTTTAAAAGTAATTAAAAATACATTAAAATAAATCCTAAAATTTTTTTAAAAATTATACTAAATAAAGAACAATATGGAGAATTTTATAAAAATATAAAAGATACCTAATTTTTATCCTTTTAATAAAAACACTTAATTAAACTTTTTAAATCTATAACCCTAATTATTGATTAAAATTTAATTAAACTAATATTAAAAAACTTAACCTAACACAAATAACTAAGGACTAACGATGGCAAGACCTTAAAGACTAACTGAGAAATTGACAACTAAACGGAGGGATTACCTAGAAACTTGAAAATTACAAAACAGCCCCTTGAAGCCTAGCTCGTTTAGGCGCATTTTTAACCCCACTTAATAAGTTGAGTTTGAAAAGTGCTTTTTAGGGAAAGGCTATAAAGAGCAAAGTTGTCGAATAAGATGTTGGGAAGTAGTATTTTTAATAATAGCATATGGGCTGAATTCACCTCAGATAATCTCAATAATAAGCTTATCAATATAGTGATTACAGAAACTAATGTTTTTCTCATAAGGTTTTTACTAATTAAGCTATAAAAAAACTCAAAATAAGCTCAAAATGAAAAAGGAAAGATGTTCTAGATAGCTTATGAGTTGCTTAAACTAGATGAGAAATCCAAAAGTAGAGTATTAGAGTACTTGATTATTGCTGAAAATGAGGGCAAGGTAGCAAACTCAGGAAAACAAGAAATATGCACCCAAAAACCAATTAAACTCAAATGTCTATAAGCAATATTGGAACTAAGAGCTTCTGATGACTTATTGCAAACTATTATAATAAAACTTGCTATTAAAGCTATAAAAAAACAAAAATACCCTTAAGTTTAAATTAACAATTTAAAGAAAAGAAACTAATTTATTACCTACTGTTTTTTATGTGGGTTTTTGGTGTTTAAGCTGTTTTTAAGCAAAAATTAAGTCTATGGCAAATAATAATGGAAATGAAATTTGAGCTTAAATCTTCTTAAGCAAAATAAAACTAAAACTATATCTTAAATGAAGCTTTTCTAATTTACTACAAATTTATAGCCTGATTCTAAGCAATAAAATTCAGACTTACATACTCAGCACTTATGCTGAGATGGCATAATCAGTATGTACTGATTCATTTTGACCCAAATGAAAAAAACCAAAAGTGCAGGCCATTTCCTTGGACAAAAGCTGCCAACTTACCACACTCCATTGAGTTGTATTAAAGTTTGAATTTATGCACACACAAAGTCCTTGATGATTAGAACAAGAATAAGCAAACAAACTTTTAAGCTAAAAGTGCCTTGGTGATGGCAGATTCATAATAAGCCAATAACTTCTTTTATAATCAACAAACTAACTTTGAAATTCTTTTTAAATCTTGTTATTTAAATGAAACTCAGGGCTTTTTGTGAAACCTATACCAATTGATATGGACTTTTGATGGTCAAAGTGGCTTTATGCCAAACACCCCTTAAGATATAGTAGCTTTTGTTTAAGATGACATAAATTGAAATTCAATACTTTAAATGAGACCTTAATCCCTAGATGATTGAACAGCTTATATTAATCTTATAAGGCATCTTGTCATCAAGAAATAAAAATTAGTTTTAAGCTATTTTACCTATTTTTTTTGGTTTTTTAAGGTTTTATGACAAGTGATATATAAAACTATGATTAGGACTAAATGAGAAGCAAAAACAGATCAATCAATTATGATTATTAAGCTAGATATAAAAACCAAATAAGCACTAATAAGCAATTTAATATGCATCTATAAGCAGATCTATAGTTTGTAAGCAACTAAAACTAATATTTAGCAAGATATTAAAGAAAAACTACAAGGGCACTACTAAACAGAGGTCCATTTAAGGCCAGAGTACAAGCTCCTTTGCTTTTTAATAGCTAGGGTTAAAGTCCATGGGGATCCTGCCTTTATAGATCCCTCCGTCCTATAAAGGCTATATAATCCCAAAAATGCAAAGGTAATGTTTTTTTAAGCTGATTTATTCTAAAGTTTAAAATTAGCGTTCAGTTAAGCTCCATCAAGAGCTTAGAGACTCTTGAGAGTTGAGAAGAGCTTATTAAAGCTTATTGAGACAGATTGAGCTTTTGAGTAAAAGGCTTTGAGAGAATTTGAAAGGTAAACACAGGATTTATTTAACAAAGGTCATTTCATGCTAACTTACATATAGAAGAGTTCATAATTCAAATAGGACAAAGTTCATACTAAGCAAATTTAAGCTAACATATAATTTATTTAAAAAACTGTTTTAAAGGAAAAATAAGGTAAAAAGAAGGTATCTCCTGCGTGTGTGAGCTGAGGCTATTTATAGCCAGTCATGGATCCTTCTAGCCTCTTGAGCTTATTTCCCTTTCATTCAATTCTGCCTTACCATTTTCTTTAATCATTTGATTATGTTGTGGGACGTTGGATAACCATTATGTGCACATACGGATTGCCTGTGTGCAATCCGTGATGTGAATGTTCTTCTGTAGTTTGTTTTACTGAGTGAAATAGCATAATAAAAAATCCCACACTTCATTGTGCTTCTTCGCTTTGTCCACATTCTTGAGCTTGAGAGTAAGCTAATGAAATCCTTTGAGTAGGGAACTAATTTTCTCTTGCCTTTGTTATAAACGAGCTCTTGAATTGGTCCCATTTTTAGACATTCAATTATAAAAAAACCATTTGATTTTGATTTTTCTTGGATTGTTATTGTTTATTAAATACGCGGGTATTTAAACCCGCTAAACAGTTGCTGGCTGTTTAATTGCTATATGTACAATTACCAAGACATTAAGATAACTTTCAATTTAGTAATGCATTTTTTGACATTATCATATCTACACAATCAGCAACGGATAGATAATAACGTAAAAAAATCCAACAATCAAATATAAAGTTAAAATATAACTAGTATTAAAATAAAGTAAGATTATTATTTAATCTTAATCGCTTACATGATCATAAAGAAAGTTAGATAAACAAAAAACATAATTGATTAAATCTTCATCATCATACTTCATAATCCTTTAACGCTTGATAATTAGATTAAACAAAACATAATACGCATCAGCATAACAAACAAACTAATTTGATTCAGAAACACCATTCGTATCTGCATCAGCCGCAAACTTTGGTATGTCAGTACAATTATTCATATCAGCATCGCCGCTTTCATCCCGTTTAGCATCACAACACTACAATTTACAAACAAATATATATATTATTAAATGAAAGAGTTAGGACGAACAAATATTTTATATATTTAAATTGAGAACATAACACATTAAAATAAAACTCATACATTTAAAACAACATAATTATTTTGAGCAAACTCCACATCCTCATCACCATAAACATCTTTTGTTCAGAAACGACGTAATTCTTTTCACAAAATTCAACATCCTCATCACCCAAAACCGAATTTTTATCCGCAACGAAAACATTATTGCCAGCAAGATCTACATCTTCATCAGCAACAACTTCATCCGTATTCACATCAACATTATCAGATCCAACCTACAGATTAAAAAATAAGAAAAAAATTATAAAAACAACAATACATTTATAAAAGTTATAACTAAAGAAAAATCATAAAATGTTACCTCCTTTATAACAATAGAAGCAACAGCATGAGATGTCTTAGCTTCACTTCCATAAACATCCTTAAATTCAATCAGAAAATTTGAAACATTATACATTTATATAAATCAATAATATAATTAGATATAAATATCGTATACTCATAAATGGTTACCTTATCGTATACTCATAAATGGTTACCTTATTACGTCATCAATCTGCATATAATTAAAATATATAATAGTGCATATAATGTTAATAATGTAAATCCAAATATATAATAGTGCATATAATAAATATATATTAATAACAAACAATACCTTCTTTTCCAGATCATCCCTGTCAGATATTGAAACTTTTTCATCAGACGCCAAATTCAGATCACTTACATTAACATATTTTTTATCAACTAAAAATGCCTCATTGTTTACAGCATAAAGCTCAGTAACAGTTTCAAATTAACACTTACATCACTGATAAATGAATCCTGTTTAGAAACAAAATATATCATTAATACAAAACAGTTTATGGTTGATAAGAAAGATGATAAGATAACAATAACTAACATTCTTCGAACATACTTACACAATCATCAACCATAGGATACGAAACAAAAGACTTATTGCTTGCCATTGGAATTTTAAGAAACTTAGATATGAGAAAATGGAATATTTAGGAATGAGTAAATCTGCTTCATGAGTAGTGGGTATTTATAACCGAAAAACACAACCGTCATACGATTTTAAAAATAAATTACACCCGTATGCTTTTAAATTACCGCTAAAATTTGAATATCCAAAGAAAACGTCATACGTTTTGGGCCTTTTAGCCCATATTGAAAGCACCTACGCATGGTTACTATGTTTCTGATATGGGAGGTATAATCAGGTGCATCTCATCCCCACAATAAGAGGGCACGTGTCATCTTTATATTAAAAGTTGAATTAAAGCGGTCATGATTATAAGTTGCAAGATCGGACGGATAAGAAGGTTGCCACATAGACCCTAAAAAATAGGATTGGCCGGCAACAATAAGAAGGTTAATAGCACACACAAGAAAATCAAACCCTAAAATTTCAAATTTTTGAAAAATTTGAATCTTCTCGCAATTATTTCTTTCCACCAATTTCCTTTAAAACCTCCATTTAACTCTCCATCTTTCCTACACATTTTATATCTACGAACCTATCACATACTACTCTCACATCGGTTCATAAGTTTAAGTGTAGAACTCACTTAAAAAACTAGTTAGTAAGAGAATGAGACACCTAGACATTATAACCATCACCCAATCCTATACTTGGCCGATGTGGGATCGTCGCATTTTGGTCCAGTTCGGTATTTTATAAAAAAAAGTTTTTTGTAGTAAATAAAAATTATCCTTAGAAGCATTTTAATTCTTCATTTTAATTCTTCATTTTCATAATTTATGGATTTTTAAATTTCTTTATTTGACATACCAATCACAATATTTATAAGAATTAAAAATTTAAATGACAAGAAATCCTCAAATATACCTCAACCAAACGCACATTGACTATATTTCGTTGCTCTATTTTTATACACTAATTTACTCCTTTATATACCCATTTAATTCTCTTCATTTTTGCCTCCCACCATAATCTCACTTTCTCTTCCCTATTTAATCCTCTCCATCTTTCCCATCCACCAAATACCTCACCCTCATTCTCTCTTGACCTCCTAACACCCACCATCTTATCAAGGTTATGCACTTTGCAACTGAGAAGCTGCCATCACTGTTTCAACATGTCTTTTTTTTGTCTTGACAGTGGTGTTATCTGTGGACTAGACTATCTTCATAAAATAGGCTCGTTATTTAATTATTTGTTTGATTTTATATGATCAAGTAATTTTTATTTATTTTGATTTAACTTTGATACGAATCTAGATTTT